>OZ010736.1:103305921-103530921 GCA_963932295.1 Tipula lateralis
GAGCATCATCGAACGGTTGGAGCAGCAAGAAAAATGTGTCAACGAGAAGTTTCGAGAGCTTTCCGTTACGTTGAACACAAAATTTGACACAGTAAAAATAGAAATGGAGCGGAAACTGGAGGGGTTGGAATCTCGCAGTCTTCAGCAATCTGAGGTGGCAGATCAACGATTCCTGAAACTCGAGAGAGAAATCATGGATCTCAAAATCAACGGCAGTGCTCAAGTTACTCGACCAACCAGCTCAATAAAGTTGAAGCCACCAAAGTTCGACGGAACCACACCATTCAACATCTTCAAACTCCAGTTTGAAATGGCGGCCACAAGAAATGGTTGGTGTGAAGAGGATCGAGTCGCAGCATTTATTGTAGCGCTAAAAGGCAGTGCTGCGGAGCTCCTACAAATCGTGCCGGAATACGAACGAGAGGATTACGGCAAAATCATGTTGGCTTTGGAGCGGAAATATGGTGGTGACCATCGACGGGAGCTACATCGTATGGAGTTGAAGGGACGATGTCAGCGGGTTGGAGAGACGCTCCAGGAGTATGCGGCTGATATAGAGCGACTAGTGAACCTCGCCCACTACAACATGGCAGGTGAATACACAGAGCGTATTAAGATCGACGCCTTCACAGATGGAATACGGGATCCGGATACGAGACGTGCTGTTGTGTTGTCTCCAAAAGCAACGTTTGCGGAAACCATCGCGTGTGCACTTACCAACGAGACTGCTAACAACATCATCAAACCAGCAGTCAAGGTACGACGTGTGGAAGTGGAACCAGCAATCAGTCACAAACAGAGCAATGACACCAAACCAGCAGATAACTGGCGGACCACGAGATTCCGGGATGGAACTAGTAAAATCAGATGTTGGGTTTGTGACAAAATAGGACACATCTCAAGGAAATGCTGGGAGATAAAGCGCAAACTGGCGAGAAGACCATCGCCGATGTACCGAAGGCCACCGGAGGAACGAAGAATACCAGCCGAGGAGGAACGCCAAACAACAATGAAGGCGTTAAACGAACGAGTCAGCAAAAGCTGACTCCCACAACCAAATGCTCCATAACCTTCATCCCCATTTCCAGATTGGCAAAATGATAGCTGGTGATAGCTTGATGGTGCAAGACGAAGTAGAGGGACGATCCAGTTTGATAACATTGGACACCGGAGCAACGAGAACGATTGTGAGGCCGGATTTTATCACGGATGGAGTTGAGCCTATGGAAGGGTTCAAGTTACAAACAGCGACAGGCGACAGTGCAGCTTTTAAAGGAAAGAAGGAGGTGGAAATACGAATCGGGAACAATGGTTTTCGACATGAAGTTCTGGTTGCGGATATTGTGGATGAGGTCATCCTGGGTATGGACATCATGAAACGAAATGGATTCGTATTGGATGTCGGACGGGGAACATTGGGCTACGGTAATGTCGAACTGCCTTTGCAACTGAACAACGGAGAGGAGCCAATCGTAAGGAGGATAAAACTGGATCGTCGGACGAAGCGACCACCGCACTCGGAAACGGTTGTTTGTAGGAAATTGGATGGAGGTCCTGGAACACAACGAAGGAATGGATTATCCAAGAAGCTAGAACTTCGATGGGAGGGACCGTACAAGGTCAGATTTAACGATGTGATCTATAGGATCCAAAGAGGAGTACGAGGAAAACCCAAGGTTGTACACCTAGAACGACTGGCGTTCTATAGAGGTAGAGGTCTGGATCCTGTTAGGGACGAACAGGTTTGGGCGGAGGGTAGTGTCACGAATCACAGATGTCACCTGTGATATTTAAAAAGAAAATTATAACAGTAGGAATTACCCTGTAACCAAATGTTTACATAAACGAACAAAATAAAAAGAAATAATGAAATAGACGGAGCGAACCAAATACGACGCAACGAAAATTCGAGAAGTGTAGAGAAGCAAAATAATGGAATGTTCTACAAGCCTTTGCGTCGTATAAATACGTGTAGACATTTGAGTTACGAAACAGTTCAATTTTGAATTTCGAAGTGTTAATATCGGGAAGTGATAAAAAGTGAAGTGTTAAAATAAAAGTAGTGATAAATATTGTGTAAAATAATAGTGAAAATAAATATTAGTGAATTATTTGTGAAATAGTTGTGTAATATTTGAGGGAAATAAATTTAATTGAAATTTAATCTTTGCGAGTTTAATATTCACAATCCAGTGATCGAACCGGATAAATTATTAGAATAACCACTCGGCGAAATCGTAACAATAATGTGACGAATAACAGATGTCACCAGTGATAACTAAAAAGTTATAAATTATAGCAGTAGGGGTTACCCCATAACCAAATGTTTACACAAATGTTTACATAAATTATTAGAATAACCACTCGGCGAAATCGTAACAACAGTGACGAATCACAGATCTCACCAGTGATAACTAAAATGTTATATATTATAGCAGTAGGGGTTACCCTGTAACCAAATGTTTACACATACGAACAGAATAAAAACAAATAATGAAGTAGGTGGTTTTGTTCGCTCCACCTATTTCATTATTTGTAATACGACGGAAAGAACATTCGCGAAGTGTAGAGAAGCAAAATAATGGAAAGTTCTACAAGTATTTGCGTCGTATAAATAGGTGTAGATATTTGAGTTTCGAAACAGATCAATTTTGAATTTCAAAGTGTTAATATCGGGAAGTGATAAAAAGTGAAAGTGAAGTGTTAAAGTAATTGAGATAATAATTGTGTAAAATTAGTATTTTGAAAATTATTTGTGAAATATTATATTATATTATAAATAACAATAATGTTACGATTTCGCCGAGTGGTTATTCAAATTATTTCTCCGGTTCGATCACTGGATTGTGAATATTAAACTCGCAAAGGTTAATTTTTACAGTAAATTTTTTTCCCAATTAATTCCACAATTATTTCACAAATAATTATTACTACACTTATTTTAAACAATTATTATCCCAATTACTTTAACACTTCACTTTCACTCTCTATCACTTCCTGATATTAAAACTTCGAAATTCAAAATTCAACTGTCTCATAACTCAAATGTCTACACGTATTTATACGACGCAAATACTTGCAGAACATTCCATTATTTTGCTTCTCTACACTTCGCGAATGTTCTTTCCGTCGTATTACAAATAATGAAATAGGTGGAGCGAACAAAACCACCTACTTCATTATTTGTTTTTATTCTGTTCGTATGTGTAAACATTTGGTTACAGGGTAACCCCTACTGCTATAATTTATAACATTTTAGTTATCACTGGTGAGATCTGTGATTCGTCACTGTTGTTACGATTTCGCCGAGTGGTTATTCTAATAATTTATCCGGTTCGATCACTGGATTGTGAATATTAAACTCGCAAAAATTAAATTTCAATTAAATTTATTTCCCACAAATATTTCACAAATAATTCACTAATATTTATTTTCACTATTATTTTACACAATATTTATCACTACTATTATTTTAACACTTCACTTTCACTATTATTTTCACTTCCCGATATTAACACTTCAAAATTCAAAATTGAACTGTTTCGTAACTCAAATGTCTACACGTATTTGTACGACGCAAAGGCTTGTAGAACATTCCATTATTTTTCTTCTCTACACTTCTCGAATTTTTGTTGCGTCGTATTTGGTTCGCTCCGCCTATTTCATTATTTCTTTTTATTTTGTTCGTTTATGTAAACATTTGGTTACAGGGTAATCCCTACTGTTATAATTTTCTTTTTAATTATCACAGGTGACATCTGTGATTCGTGACACTACCCTCCGCCCAAACCTGTTCGTCCCGAACAGGATCCAGATCTCTTCCTCTATAGAACGCCAGTCGTTCCAGGTGTACAACCTTGGGTTTTCCTCGTACTCCTCTTTGGATCCTATAGATCACGTCGTTAGTTCTGACCTTGTACGGTCCCTCCCATCTAGTTTCTATCTTCTTTGATAATCCGTTACTTCGTCGTGTCCCAGTTCCTCCATCCAATTTCCCACAAACAACCGTTTCCGAGTGTGGTGGTCGCTTCGTCCGATGATCCAATGTTATCCTCCTTACGATTGGCTCCTCTCCGTTGTTCAGTTCCAAAGGCAGTTCGACATTACCGTAGCCCAATGTTCCCCGTCCAAAATCCAATACGAATCCATTTCGTTTCATGAAGTCTATTCCCAGGATGACCTCATCCATAATATCCGCAACCAGCACTTCATGTCGAAAACCATTGTTCCCGATTCGTATGGTCACCTCCTTCTTTCCTTTGATAGCTGCACTGTCGCCTGTCGCCGTTTGTAACTTGAACCCTTCCATAGGCTCAACTCCATCCGTGATAAAATCCGGCCTCACAATCGTTCTCGTTGCTCCGGTGTCCAATGTTATCAAACTGGATCGTCCTTCTACTTCGCCTCTCACCATCAAGCTCTCACCACCTTTTACCAATCTGGAAATGGGGATGAAGGTTATGGAGCATTTGGTTGTGGGAGTCAGCTTTTGCTCCTCAAAGCTGACACGTTCATTTAACGCCTTCGTTGTTGTTTGGCGTTCCTCTTCGGCTGCAGCATTCATTTCCTCCTGTGGCCTTCGGTACATCGGCGATGGTGCTCTCGCCCGCTTTCGCTTTATCTCCCAGCATTCCCTTGAGATGTGTCCTATTTTGTCACAAACCCAACATCTGATTTTACTAGTCCCATCCCGGAATCTCGTAGTCCGCCAGTTATCTGCTGGTTTGATGTTATTGCCCTGTTTGTGACTGATTGGTGGTTCCACTTCCACACGACGTACCGTGACTGCTGGTTTGATGATGTTGTTTGCAGTCTCGTTGGTTAGTGCACACGCGATGGTTTCCGCAAACGTTGCTTTTGGAGACAACACAACAGCACGTCTCGTATCCGGATCCCGTATTCCATCTGTGAAGGCGTCGGTCTTAATACGCTCTGTGTATTCACCTGCCATGTTGTAGTGGGCGGGGTGCACTAGTCGCTCTATATCAGCCGCATACTCCTGGAGCGTCTCTCCAGCCCGCTGACATCGTCCCTTCAACTCCATACGATGTAGCTCCCGTCGATGGTCACCACCATATTTCCGCTCCAAAGCCAACATGATTTTGCCGTAATCCTATAGTTCGTATTCCGGCACGATTTGTAGGAGCTCCGCAGCACTGCCTTTTAGCGCCACAATTAATGCTGCCACTCGATCCTCCTCACACCAACCATTTCTTGAGGCCGCCATTTCAAACTGGAGTTTGAAGATGTTGAATGGTGTGGTTCCGTCGAACGTTGGTGGCTTCAATTTAATCGAGCTGGTTGGTCGAGCAATTTGAGCGCTGTGTTGGTTTTCAGATCTATTAGCTCCTTTTCAAGTTTCTGGAATCGTTGATCGGTCACCTCGATTTGTTGATCTGTCTTTCGAGAGTTTCTGGATTCATACTCTTCCAATTTATTTTCCATATCAATTTTGACCGTATCAACTTTTGCGTTAAATGTCATGGACATATCTCGAAATTTCTCGTTGACATCGGCCATTAAATTTTGCAGAAACTTTTCCTGGTGATCCATTCGTTCAATCAATTTTTCCTGATCACCTCGCATTTGCTCCTCCAATCTTTCTTGGCCGCTTGTTATTTTCCCTTCGAGGCCGCCGATCATTTGCTCCTGTTCAGCACGCAATGCCCTTTGCTCGGTAATCATTTTTACTTCGAGGCCGCCGATCATTTGTTCTTGCTTGGCTATCATTTGTTGCATAACAGCTATTAGTTGCCCCATGTCGAAACCTCCAGATGTTGTTGGAGTAGTTTCTTTAACGACAACATTCTCTTCTTCCGCTCTGCTCGTTGATTCTGTAGTCACTTCAACATGTTGCACCTCCGTTGAATCCGGTGCCCCAAAATTAAACTCATGTTGATCTGGGTCAACATTTTCATCCAACAAAGCTGTACGGAGTCTCAACTGCAACTCATTTCGGTTGCCCGCAGTTGGTAGATTCCGTAGCCCCAACTCCTTCTTCAAATCTGCCACTTTCAAGTCCAATAATTTCATCTTGGATATTCACAATCCCACCGCTGTCACCAATTGTTACGATTTCGCCGAGTGGTTATTCTAATAATTTATCCGGTTCGATCACTGGATTGTGAATATTAAACTCGCAAAGATTAAATTTCAATTAAATTTATTTCCCACAAATATTACACAAATATTTCACAAATAATTCACTAATATTTATTTTCACTTTTATTTTCACAATATTTATCACTTCTATTATTATTTAAACACTTCACTTTTTATCACTTCCCGATATTAACACTTCGAAATTCAAAATTGAACTATTTCGTAACTCAAATGTCTACACGTATTTATACGACACAAATACTTGTAGAATATTCCATTATTTTTTTCTCTACACTTCGCGAATGTTCTTCTCGTATTTTGTTCGCTCCGCCTATTTCATTATTTGTTTTTATTCTGTTTGTATGTGTAAACATTTGGTTACAGGGTAATCCCTACTGCTATAATTTTCTTCTTGACTATCACAGGTGACATCTGTGATTCGTGACAGTATTTTATCCCTTACCTACTACGCACCATACGGCTGATACTTGAAGTACAAACATACCCTATAAATATTTTATTTACTTAATAAATTCTTTGCATTTTGGATGGTTTTATTTATTTCTTTTAGAAATGTTCTAGTTGGATCGTTGATGAAAATGTTGATGTTGTTTTTTTGCTATGTATTCTTAAATTTTTAGGTCATGTTCATTTTTATGTATAAAAACAGTTGTGCTACCCTTTTCTGCTTTTCTGATTAGCGCGTCTCCTTCCAAAATTTTCTTCTTAAGGTTTTTAATGATTTTTATTTCTGTAATTATCGTATTTGACGTTGGAACTGTTTTTGGTTTGATGACTCGTCTTCGAATTTCATCTTGATGTTGTTAACCTGGTTTCATTATGGCGTTTTCTTTATTAATTAACTGTTTAACTTTTTCTATTTTATTAATTTGTGGTTTAATATTATATTTTAATCCTTTATTTAGCAATTTAATTTCACTATCGTTTAGTAATTTCACTAAGACCGGTTTCGGAAGTTCTTTCTTCTTCAAATCCTTTGCCTCATGCAAAGCTTCATAAAGCAAAAATTAAACACAACTAAACGAAACGAATGCAATAGCGGAGTGTATAAACTCAATTGTAATGACATGATATAGGACAAACTGGACGATCATTCAATCAAAAGTTTTTAGAGCATACACAAGAACTCAAAAATGCAAACATCAGAACAAAATTCAAATCCCATTATGCACAACATCTATATATCGAAAAACATATGTACCCCACATATAGACAACAAATTTATCAATTTTGCATAGATTAGAAAAAGCAAATAAAATGAACATCATGGAAGAAATAGAAATATATGGAGATTAAAACAACCCGCTAATTTTGAATGAAATATTGAATTTTAGAACTAACAAAATATACGACATGGTAATTAGGTTAAATAATTTTAGTACGATGTAAAACTGCCAGTAAAAAGAAGAAAAATTATTAGATTAAAATCATTAAAAAAAAGGAACTGAAGAAGGAAGAACTTCCGAAACCGGTCTTCCTAAATAATTTTAAATGATATCACAAAAAGAAAGATTTTTAATTCGTTGTGCATACATAATTTCAGTTTAATTCAATTCGACTTTATTTCATCTTCTACTAGTAACTCAAAATAAAATAATTATGTAACTAGTGCTTTTGTTTGTTTTAAACAAGCGGAGCGGTATTTAACAGCATAATTCATATCCTAAACGTCCTCTGATGACATTACCATACGCGCGGGATAGTTCTGCCATTTCTACATAATAGCAGATGTTGACGTTCGGTTAGGCTCGTAAATAAACATCGCTGACCTAAGAAATTGGAATATTTTTCTTATTCCAATGATTTCGTTATTTCAAGATTGTCTCATTGGTTTTCCAATTAAAACTTCAAATGGTGAATATCAAATGCCTCGATAGTAGGTACTATTCAAACATCTTTGTACGTTACTGACAAGTTTATACTAGTTCGCGAATGCGTGTTATGGTTAATATCGTTAAAACAGTATTGCTTTTATGGAATATCCAAGAATAAACTTTCCATGACCCGTTAATCCTAAGAATGCTTTGAATCGGTTTACTGGTGTGTGGTTCTGGAAAATATTCAACAGCTTTCACTTTCGTTCCGACTGCTTTATTTTACCATTCTCATTTATGTGACCCAAATACTCTAATGGATGATGAATTAACATTTTCTCCGACTTATTTGAAATCCGACCTTTTCGGCCTACTTTAAAATTTCCCTCAATTTCAGCTCAGCTACATTATAGGTTGTGGCTAGAATTATAATATCGTCCGTATATAATACAATATCTTCAATCAAATTCTTCAAACTACTAGCGGTTGGTCGATTGGAAAACGACTATTACGAGTATGTACGCACTGATTTTGTTATTGTTTCAAACAAGTAAAACTATATTTATAAAAGGGAAAACATGAAGATCCACAGGAAAAAAGGTATTTAAAATGGAGAACCGCCGAAGAAGGTAAAACTTGTCATTAAGAATACGAACACCTAATAAAACACCTATTTTATGTCTGCCAAAGAGCAAGCTTTTAGGATCACCATTGCAAAATTTCGGTTGATGTTACTTTTAAATAAATCACTTTTAGATAATCAAATTAAAACAATGATTTCATGTTTTTTTCATTCCAGCCTGTAATGCTAAAAGATGATTAAATGTTTCTGCAACTGCCCCGAATACCCTAAGGAGAATATTAACAGTGTATTATTGGCAGGTGTAAACGGTGTTCTTTTAAACGATGATGGAAATACATTATTGCGGAAATTTGCCATGCGAGATGATCCAAAAGATATTCCATATGTTATTAAAATGTTGAATTGTTATAAACTGTGTCAGGATGTGTTAAACGAGCCAAAGGACTTTAAAAATCTCTATGAAGAAATTAAAAAATTATGTTCGAGTTTTCCTTTCGAAGTCAAATTAACAGAATTGTTTGAATCTGATTCAGATGATAAACAGATTCAGGAATGCATGGAGGAAATTCAAAAGAAATGTTGTATAGATATACGAATTGATAATGTGTATATGAAGTTTATAAAAGAACTGGAAATTTTAACTAAATGATGTCTAATGTGAGGTTAAGATGTCTACTTGTGTTTAATTAAACTTTTCAATCACAGATTTTAACATAAATATAAATAAAAGCTTGCCATGCAATAAATTATTGTTTGATTATAATTCATGGTTTGAACATAAATAATGCTTATCATATAACCTACATTGACCGCCCAGGTGGCGCAGTGGTTAAAGCTGCGGCAGTTGGAGCGGGGGAGTTACCCTGTTCGAATCCCGATAGGGGCAAATCGTATGGTAAAGGGATTTTTCACCATACGATTACGATCGGTGGTGTAAATGAACACATCTATGACCCTCTGTTGGGGTGCAGAATTCATGGGCCAATCCATCTTCCATGTCAGTACTATAGGCTGGCATGGAGCTATGCAATGTGCAGATGGTTCTACGTAAATCGGACCTATAGACGTACGTCCTCGATTTGGCTGTAATGGCGTAAGGTAAGGACGTAAATAAGCGAACCGCGAAAGAGTTGTAAGTGCCTCGAGCCCCGAAACAGATTGTAAAGAAAAAAAAACCTACATTGCACTTAACATGATACTATACAAATACAACAACTTCCGATGCATTTCTAATGGTTAACTAAGTGTTGCTTATATAAAATTATTATTATACTAACATGTATTATAATAAAATTTCTAGTTTATACAAATTGTTCATAAAATGGTTGCTATTTCGGCATAAATGCTTTCTATACATAAAAACATACTTTTTGTAAAATACATAGAGTTATAATTAGACAATGAAACGGTTTAGTTAATTCTCAGCTAAAGCTTCGCTCCCCTACTCATTAACTTGATCGAAATTATAATTCATCACTTTTCCAAATTTACGACTTGGAGACTAAAGTGAGAATTAATATTGGTAGGATTGGTAGGCGAGCCGGATACCAGCTACCAGTTGAGGTGCGAGAATATTTAAAACAATTTTCGAAAATCAAATATCATCCATCACATTAACGCCACATAAAAACAATGGGCAACGGAGGATCTTCACAAACAACAAAATGCTCGTTTTGATGAAATTTCAAAAAAATCAAAACAAATCACATCACAGATGACGAGAGGAGGAAAACTTGCAGAAAAAACTCAACCAAATTAAAGCCATCTGGGAAGAATTCATCCTGACAGATACAGAGATGAGAGATTTGTAGATTGATGAGAATTCGTCTCATAGGTATTGGGAGGAACAAAACCGTTCTACTCGCAATTTTAATACCAAATAAAGGAGAAGTTAAAAGCAGCATTAGGAACGCCAGCAAATGATGATGGTTTTCTGTTCGAAAAAACATGCTTAACCATTACATTCCAAGTATTTTCATCACACCAAACAACACGACAATCATATCGAATAAAAGCGAGACGTCAGATATCAACAATGTAGAAAATTTGTATCAAAACTACTGTACTCGGAGTGTGGCCAGATTAATAAGCCACCTTGAAGCTACTGGTGATACTACAGAGACGCATGGTAACTGTTGGTAAACCGATACCAGAACAAATATAAAATGGCGTCCAACCACGTGAAATTTCCAACAATACACTCGGAAAGAATTTCGAATGTATTTCTAGAACAATATAGGCATGGTTGGGAGGAATTTAGAGCGCATGCTCATTACAACATTGGCAGCCATAGTGTTAACGGTGCACATGCATTCTAACAATGCCAAAAACTTAAATATTCTGAATACTCTGTAGCGACGAAATAAAATACATGCCATTTGAATTGTTATTTGGTTGGAAACCTGTGATTTCTACTGTACTACTACGAGAACCAGAAGTCATTAAATAACTACGGTGATTATATGTTAGAACTAAAAACTAGAATGCTACAGTCTTTCCTGAAAGCAAAGGAAAATCATATTAATAAAAAACTGAAATTAAAGTATATTACGATAACAGTACACGAAATAATAAAAAAATTTCAAGTTGGTGATCTTATTCTATTGTAAAATGAAGTACGTATTACTAAATTTTCACCACTCTGACATGGATCATTTGAAGTTAAACGCATCTTATTACAGACTAACACTGCAATATTAATAAAAAATAAAATAAAAGTAGTTCACAATAATTGATTAAAACCGTAGTATGTAGTATGGATGCCCCTTTAGAGTCGCTGAAATCCCGAACCCGAAAATTTGTTTGTTAATTTCTTCGCTAAAGTCTAGCCATCCAGAAAAAAAATGTAAATGTTGAATAAAATGTAGCATTATCCAGAATTAACTTATTTAATAAGAAAATAAATATTTGCCAAATTGTGTTTAATATATTAAATAACAAAGAAGAGTTAACTTCATATAAAACGAAAAATTGATACAAAAATAAAACAAAAAGTAAATTTATGTTTTAATATTTGATATGAAAAAAATTAAAAATCGTTTCAATACCATTCAAAAAGTATATAATATTATAAATTAAAAATATGGCCTCATAACTACTATAATAACATAAACCTATGGCAATCAAAGCAACTCAAATAAATCGCAAAATTATCTCACACCACAATCAATTAATAAAATCGATGTTTCAAGTTAAGTTGTTGTAATTCACTAGTACTGTCGTCACGACTGAACATATATATACAAATCTTTATGAACATCATTACCGGTAGCATATTCCTTATGAGGTGGATTTGAATTTTTCGATCACACAGTCATCAAATCCGGCCTTAGCGGATATATAAGACACAAAGCAAACAACTCTCGAAACCAAATTTCAAAAACATCGTTATGATACTGCGGTCGACATCGGTATGGTTATTATTATTATCGAAAGGCGAATAACTTCTTCGAGTATTTTTTCTAAATTGTTGTTATAAATCGTTTTGACTAGCTCACAAATAGTTTTACGGACTGAAAATTCATTGTTCGCTGATAAACTGCCTGTAGTTTAGTTTTCAATCGTTCTTTATCTAAAAATGGATATAATTTGGCTATTGCATTAAGCAGCATACATTAAGAGCATAAAGCCATTTACTATTTACGATACTAAATATTCTGCGGTGCTAAACCTTTCGCGTGTGTGTGTGTGTGTGTGTTTTTTTTTTGTTTTACGTAGGAAGATGGAAATTTTAATAAAAACATTTGGAAACCCGTGTTTCCAAACGACACCGGATTGTTACCGGGTAAAACCATCTCCCTTTTACCATCCTGTTTTATCCCTGCGGTACCACCAATCAAGGCATTCCTTCGCAGGGCAGGGTAGAGCTAATAGCTCACTCATAGACAAGTCACGATTGATCCATTGGGTATTTCTGTGGTGTCACGTTGCTGCTGACATAGCAGCTCTTCGTTCGTCTTGTCTGACTTTCTGCATTATGCTGGTAATGACCAGGCTCGCCTTATTCCAGTTTTCTTCAGAGCCAAGCATGTATTGTACGAGGCCATGTGGCGTTATTGGTTCACGTGTATACTGTTCGATCAAGTGACGTTCTTCTTCAAATCGTACACATTCCAACAGAACATGTTCTGCAGATTCTGTTTTACCCTCACAGTAGAGGCAATTTGGGTCGTTCACATGTTTGTACTTGTACAGGTATTCCCGAAAACAACCATGCCCCGATAGCAGCTGCGTTAGATGGTAATTAACATCACCGTGTTTTCTGGTTGTCCAGTCCAATATATCAGGGATCATCGCAAAAGTCCAACGTCCCTTCATGGACGTTCTCCATCTATCTTGCCATTCTCTGATGCTAGAAGCTTGTACGTTCTCGCGTGTGTACTGGTTTTCCCCAATTCTTATTGCTCTGAGTGTTTGAGCCTCTCTTACAGCTATATCAATTGGCATCCTGCTCGCTACAACACAAACAGCCTCATCAGACACCGTACGAAATGCACAACAGATTCGTAATGATGTCAATCTGAAGACTGTGGTTATTTCTCTGACGTAAGATGGCGTTCTGGTAGCTCGTGCCCAGATTGGCGCAGCGTACATTAAAATAGATGTGTTTACACTGGCCAACAGTTTCCTTATCGGCTGCTTCGGTCCACCAATGTTTGGCATCAATCTTGCAAGGGTGGCTCCAACTCGCTTGGCTTTGTCACCAGCATACTTCAAGTGCTCCCTAAAATTCAGCCTGTGATCCAAGATGACCCCAAGGTATTTCAGGTATGGACTCGATCGTATCGTTTGATTTCCAACTTTAATCTCAATGGTTTCTACCACTTTCCGACTACTCATCAATACAACCTCCGTTTTTTGTTCAGCTAATTGCAACCCTGCATTATTGAGCCATAAACTAACACTTGCAATCACTTGGTTACAGTTATGAACAACGTCTAATTTATTTTTGGCTACTACAACTATGGCAATGTCATCTGCATATCCGACAATCGTAGTGTCATGCTGCGTTCGCTCTTTGAGAATATCATTATACATGACGTTCCACAAGAGAGGTCCTAGCACTGATCCTTGAGGTACGCCTCCTGTGATATTGTACGTCTTGGGTCCTGCCTCGGTGTCATATATCAGAATTCTTCCTTCAAAGTAGTTGGCTATTATCCGGATAAGGTACTCAGGAACATGCATCTCGTTTAAGGCACGCATAATTTTACTCCAATTAGCAGAGTTGAATGCGTTTTTGACGTCTAGAGTGATCACAGCACAATACTGTTTCTTACCGCCTAGCCACCTTTCACCCGCTAACGCCTTCAGCACTAAGTCACATACTAAGCTAATTGCATCTATGGTAGACCGCTGTTTTCTAAAGCCGAACTGCCGTTGAGAGAGACCACTGACACCTTCAGAGTATTGCTCAAGTCGGTTGCAAATTATCCTTTCAAATACTTTTCCTGCTGTGTCCAGCATGCATAGTGGCCGGTAGGATGATGGCTCCTCCGGTGGTTTGTCACCTTTTGGGATTAGTACCAGTCGTTGACGTTTCCATTGCTCAGGAAATATACCTTGCTTCAGACATGCATCATAAATATCCCTGAATATTGCCGGGTTTTTGTTGATTGCAGTCTTTATCACAATGTTTGGAATACCATCTAGCCTTGGTTGTCAACTTGCATCACGCGAGTAGACAAAGAGAGTTCATGTTGAGGAAAGAGACCAGACACTAGCCTGGCCATAATTTCCGGGCATACTGGTGCTACTGCATGTATTCCCTTGACTCTGGTTAACACAATCCTATATGCACTGCCCCATGGGTTGTTCTGTACTTCATCTCTGAGTAGATTGAACGATTGGCTCTTGCTATGTGCGATTGATTTTCGAAGTTCTTTACGCATTCCCTTGAATTCACTGTGATACTGTTCATAACTCGTGTGATTCCTTCGACGAGTACATTTCCGGCGGAGTTTTAAACAGTCTTTCCGCAGGTTAGCAATAGCTTCATTCCACCAGAATATCGGAGGTCGTCCATTCCCTTTCCCTTTGCGTGGTATTGTTGCATCACAGACCTTTGTAAGATATTTCCCAAGCTGCTTTGCCCCATCCACTGCATCTGTTTTTGGAGCTTCGATATTATTTACAATGAAGTCTAGCATTTCCATGTCCAATTCTTTCACTTTCCAGCCTTTTTCCTGTGCTTTCCGCGCCGCTTGACTAAGGTGAAATCTAGTCGGCATTCGGGTTTCATAGATTAAGGCTCGATGGTCGCTGTGAGTATAGACATCAGCCACTTTCCATTGCATTACTCTGGAAAGGGCCCTGCTCGCAAAGGTGATGTTCACTTTTGAGCCACATCCTCCTTTGGAGAATGTGTCCACATTTCCATGATTAAGAAGCACTAGATCCAACCTTGTGAGTGCCTCTAGTACTGCCATTCCTTTTGGAGTGGTTCTTTTACTCGCCCACTCTACTGCCCACGCGTTGAAATCACCGCCTATGATAATGGGCGTTTTTCCCATCGCATCTCTCGTTAAATGATCGAGCACTTCCTCAAGCTCTTGCAGTTGTGCACTTGGTGGAATGTAGCAGCTGTAAAAATGAATTCCCCTAATTTTGGCATGAACAAACCCTTCATGCTGTCTGTTAGATTTGAGTTCAAACGGCAATGTTCCACAAGTCCAGATGGCTGCTTTGCTTGCCTTGTCTTCCACCCAGTTTCCATTCCCAGTAGGAGTCTTGTACTGCTCACTTATAAGTACCACATCCGCCTTTTGTTCTCTCGCTGTTTGCGTCAAAAGATCTTGAGCGGCTTCACAGTGATTTAAGTTTATTTGTATACACTTAATCATTGCGAATAGTAACAACCTCCAGCGCTTTTTTGTACGCCGGGCACTTCATATTCCCCGAAGGATGCTTGTTGCCACCTGCGCAGTCTGGTTTGCATAGGACACACTTTGGTGGTTTTTCGCACGCTTTGGCTACATGACCTTTTTCTCCACATTTGATGCACACTCCGGTTCGGTCAACCTCACCTTTGCAGGCTCTTGCTACGTGTCCATATTCAAGACATCTAAGGCAACGCGTTAACGTAATTCGTTCCCGAAGCCTGCATCTCACCCAGCCAATTCGGATTCGTCCGGCTTTAATGAGTATTTGGGCCGAACGAGCGGGAAGACTGATGAGTGCTGTTTGGGTACCGTATCGCGTTGGCCTTAGGTATTTGATTGCACTGCTATTCACAGGGCCAATTGTTGTGAATTGGTCCTGAATTGTAGTACAAATCTCTTCCTGTGTGGTCACTTCGTCAATATCACGACATTCAATCAAGATTTCTTGGCTGACAGATCTGACGTTCGCTAAGTTAGCAAGTACTTTTTCAGCGTGTTGTCGAAGCTGGTCGTGCCCTTCACAATTACCTCTTTTTAACTCGAGTAGCAGTTCTCCTTTTGCGGTTTTTCTGATTTTATTAACTTGTTCCCCAAGTTCATTCAGCTCCGAGTTAGCTTTCATCTTTTTAAGGATGTCAGCGTACGAATCAACACCAGTTTTTGAGATGATAATAGCATCTGGACGCGGTGTTTTCCATCGCCGTTTAGTCGCATGTACTTCCAGCGATCGGACCATTTTTTTCATTTTCCCCCTTTTCCTCCGGACTGTTTGCCAACCCTCAACGTTTGATGTCTGGGGAGCTTTCTTAGTTTCACTATCGTGAGGGTTCGCCTGAACATCATTTGTCTCCGTCGGTTTAGCTTTTTCCGGCGTTGGTACCTTAAGTCTCCCAACCTCCGCTGGTAATGCTTTTCTTACCCGAGACGCAGGATTATATCTCGGAATATGGAATGCTGCCTCGGCAGCCTCACAACGACTTATCTCCTTTTTCTTGAGTACTTGCAATTGTTTTTGCAAGGGAGATGTTTGGGAGAAACTAGTTTTCCGTTCCACCGAAGTGGCTCCAACATGCGCTTCCATTTCTACAAGTTTGTAGAAATTTTTGATGCTTTCGATTGCATCCCTCATTGGCTGGTGTATAGAACGCCGTTTGCCATCTTCTAACATGTCAGCTAGGCTTTTTATTTGCGCCCCTAGCTTTTGAAAATTTGTTAGAGTACTTGGTACTGAAGATGGCCCTCCCGTATAGTTATTTCTCCTATCGTTGTCACACTGCCGTTTGTGCACTTGAATTTCACTTTGGTGCTCGTTTGCTCCATTAAAGTTTGGTGGTGATGACCTCGCTCTTTTGCTGCTGTCAGGCATTCCTTTAATTGGCGACCTCTGCATAATATTGCTCCTTTCAAACGGACTTAACATTACTCCCCCACTTGCACTGACGCCTACGGTGGCTTTCCCATTGTCAGTAAGCGTGCTATTCCTCATTGTAGCTACGCTTGCCTCGGCCATGACTGCGACTAACGTGGGAGTCAATGGCACCTTCACTGGTGAATTGCGGTTGTTTGATCTCGACGGTGTTGAGCCCGCTTGCTCACTCAACAATTCCGCCGGTACTGGGTTTCCGACTCCCTGCACCGTAAAAGTTTTCTTTCCTTTTTCTTCCATCTTGGTTTTTTGATCGGGGTATCCTTCCCCTAGCATTTTATACCTACTGCCAGGTAGAAGAAGATTCAGCCGCCTCTAACATGAAGAACAGACGCTGTTTGAAGCCGCACCTCCTGGTGAGCAGACGCTTCTGAATGTTTTGGTCCACAAAACAGACGCTGACCAAGGAGCCGCCCAATGTGGGTCCGTCGCGCTTGGTTTCCTTTTACTTTAAGTTATACTGCCCTGACTTTATTACGTGTTAAGTAAAATACACATAATGAAGTTATTGCACCAAACAAAATAAAAAAAAAAAAAAAAAAAAAAAACATTACACAACACAACAACAAGAAATTAAATTGTGTACACGTAGATATTATTCACATTTGACAAATGTTTTTAATTTTTGAATAAGATCATATTTCTTCTTCAAGTCTTTTTCATTTATCACTGTTTCACTATTTCACTAGTTATCACATGTTCACAACAACTTTTACCCATTATAATGTGTATCTTCTATTTTACTTTATTTTTTTAATTTAGAGCAAATATTAACTAGCTCCATTTTAGGACAGGGCTTGCCAACCTGTGTGTGTGGGTGTGTGGGGGTGTGTGGATTTAAATCGGATCGCAGATGAGTATCGCTAATCGCTATTATATTGTTATATAATATTATATTTTATTATTACATATTATATTACATTATATACTATATTATATACTATTGTGTTATATTTTATTATATTTTGTACGATACTATTACATCTCACGGGCGACGTTTTATACTAGTATTGGTTTTGTATTACCATATTACATTCAGTTCTTGTTTCTTCTTTATATGTATAATATTGTAATATAAAAGATTTTGGCTTCGTGTCTTATGTACATCATTTTCATATCACACACAGACACAACACAACATTCAATAGCGAGTTCATTATAGCCTCAATCTCAGTGGAAAGTGTCATCATTTCTTCCACCGTAAATAACGTCGTACCGACCACTCGCTTAAAGTGATAAGAAGAATAATAAATAAGTTTCTCGTTTTCCTTTATAAATTTGAATAATTTTTGCAGGTCCCTGTTGGCCCCAATGAAATTGGTGCCGCAATCGGAATATATATCGGTGCATAACCCTCTACGTCCAACAAATCTGAGAAATGCCGCCAAAAATGCGCCAGTGGTTAAATCCAACGCCAATTCAATATGCACGGCTTTCGTACTTTCACACACAAATACACACACGTAAGTTTTTGACCTCGGCCTCGTTTATTGAACACCATGAATGGACCGGCAAAATCGATGCCAACTTTTATGAACGGACGAATATGTTCAACTCTATAAGACGGCAAGTTACCCATCTGTTGAGCCATCGGAACGATGATTCACTCTAAAGCATGATACGCAGCCTCTTGTGACCAATTTGACCATATACTTGGCACGAAGAGCCAGTATTTCTGCCTTAACAATCCGAGAAGTAACTGCGGACCAGCATGATGATAATTTAAATGGTAGTATTCTACCAAGCGGTTGGCTAATTTAGTTTCCGTCGGAATGATGAGAGAGTGTTTAACACTCTCTGGTACTTGGGCATTCCCTTAACGACCCCCAACTAGAACCACTCCTTCATCGTCAATAAATGGGTTTAGAAACTACAAACTTGATTTTACTGGCACTGATTGTGTTAAATATGTGATGTCTTCTTTCATCAATCGCCTCTGAACGTATCGCCAGCAAACTAATTCGGCTTCACACATCTCTTCACGTGTTATAGGACCAATTTCGGAATTTTTTTTGTTATACTTCCTTGCATTATAGAAAAAACACCTTAATCATGTTACCACATTCATTATTGTGTGAAAAGATGATATTCGCGTTGCTAAACCTTCCAGCCAATCTTCTTCTTTATTTGTACTTAAATAGACTGTCGCTTTAATCTCCATAGTTCTTTGTTTTGGCCAATTCTCGTTGCCTTTCAGCCATGGCGGTCCATTCCACCACAGTTCGTGATCTAACAGATCTCTCGGCGTTCAACTCTCGAAGCACAATCGGCAGCATTACTACCTGTTGGAACATGGTACCAATTTTCTCTGTGTGTGTCCTGCAATATCTTGGAAGTCCTATTCGCCACAAAAATTTCCCAACGATTTGGCACGTCCGACAACCAATCCAGGACAATAGTAGAATCAGTCCAATAAAATTTATTGCTTACATTTGTGGATAGTGAACATTCAACCGACTTCATTAATTCCACTAGCAATAATGCGGCACATAATTCCAGTCGTGCAATTGATAAGGACCTTACAGGAGCAATCTTGGATTTTGCTGAAATTAAATGAATACAATATTCGCCCTGTTCGGTTTGGTGCTTTGCATATACTACTGCGGCATAGGCGCGCTTGCTCGCATCACAGAATCCATGTAATTCCGTTTTCGGATTGATCTTAAATCTTGCAGTTTATTTCGAAGTGCAAGCCAATCAGATTGGATCGTTTCAGGTAGAAAATCATCCCAACCAACTGGTTTTAGCCAAAGTTCTTGAAACAACATTTTTATTCGAATTATCACCGGCGACAGCCACCCGAGTGGTTCGAAGATACGGTTACTTTCGGATAGTAACCCTCTTTTCGTCGGCACATATTTACCCAAATCGATTTTATAGCTGAACACGTCGTCTACAGAATTCCATTGTAATCCTAACACTTTTGTACTTCCAGAATCATCTTCTGCAAATTCCTTTGTTAAAACCTCCTTATCGCTGTCGCCAACCGAAAGGCGGTTCTCCCTTCAAAGATCGCTGTATCATTCGTTTCGGATCAGCACGCAGAACGTGACCGAGTCAGCGTATTCGCTGTCCTTTATACACGATATCAGGAATTTGCATTAAATTCCTGATTTCGTGATTGAATATAACTCGGTATGTGCCATCAACGTCGCGTTTTTGGCCATATATCACACGCATGATTCTTCTCTCGAATGTTAGAAGCCATCTTTCGTACTTATCCGTCAAGGTCCAACTCTCACATCCATACATGACAACGGGTCTGATCAACACTCTGTACAGTTTCAGCTTATCCGTATTTGCAAGATATTTTGATTTCAGCAGTGGACCTAGAGGATACAAAGCCCGATTGCCAGCGGCAAGGCGAACCTTGATATCCTCTCCCACACTATTGTGGTTTCCACTACTGAAATCACTTGCGTCTTGGTCTCGAAAACCAGAGATCAGATATTTGGTTTTGGACTCGTTGATTTTGAGACCAACGGAAGCTGAAAACTGTTCCAATGGATCAAGTATCTCTTTCACTCCGTTGCCATTTAATCCAATCACACAGATATCATCTGCATATGCAAGAAGTTGATTGGATTGTCGGAATAAGATGTTGTCCTGAGGTGTTTCACTTTTACGAAGGATGTATTCCAACATGAGATTAAAAAGTATCGGGGACAGCGCATCTCCTTGTCGAACACCAGAAGTAATTGCAAAAATTATCGATTGCCTGTTCTCAACTTTGACACAGCATTGTGACTGTGTTACTGTCATTTTACACAGATGTACATATTTTTGTGGTATTCCTAAATATTCAAGCGCATGCCATAGCCTCTCTCGATTGATCGAGTTATAGGCTTGCTTGAAATCTAGGAATACCTGGTGTACATCGCGAGATGTTTCGTAGTACTTGGAAAGAATCATCCGTAGCGAAAAACTTGATCAGTGACTGACCGGTTTGGACGGAATCCTCCTTGGTAGTCACCGACAATTTCCTCCGCTAACGGAGTAATTCTTCCCAAGATAATGTATGACAATAACTGGTATGCTGTGTAAAGGAGAGCTATATCGCGATAGTTCTCGCATTTCATGCGATCACCCTTTTTGAATATTGGGCATAACGCGGCCACTTTCCATTCATCAGGCATCACTTCTTTTCGCCATACCAATCGAACAAGGTCGAAAAGACAGTTCCACAAAGTTAGCCCTCCGAATGTCAAGAGCTCTGAATTAATGCAATCAACCCCTGGCGAACGATTTTTCTTTAATCTCGGCATGGCCATTGTGAATTCCTCATAGGATGGATCCTCAATGGACATCTCTGCGGTCTGTATTTGAGGGTATTCAAATACAGCTTGTGATACATGTGGAACATTAAGTAGATCAGAAAAATGTTCACACCATGTATCGAGTACCGCATCGACGTTAACACAGAGGTTTCTATCCTGGTCCCGAATGGCAGTTGACCGAGATCTTAAGGTATGGTGCAATTCGGTGATTCCTTTAAAGAAACCACGCGAATTGTGCTCATTGCTGAGTTGTTCTACTCTTAAGACCTTGGCCTTCCACCATTCGCGCTTCTTCAGTCTATAAATGCGTTTAGCTGTCCTCCTAGCAAGAACTGCCTTGTGTTTCCTTGCAATTGTAAACTGAGTATGCGCTTCATTATGGGCTATATTGCGTTGCTCAACAGCAAGACGACACTCCTCATCAAACCAATCATTTTTGAGCTTAGTTTTCACTATACCGAGAGTGTGCTGGGCAGCATCGACAACCGAGGTTTTCAATACTTTCTAGACACTGTTCACATCATCAGATTGGTAGTTGGATCGTAAAATGCTATTGCTGACAAGATCTTGAAATTTTCGTTGCGTTTCTTCATTTATCAGACCTTCACAGGAGAATCGTGTTTTATATTCTCCTGTCTTCCTTGACTTGTACGAAAATTTCCAACCATAAAATGGTCACTACCTACGAATTTTGTTGACGACCGATACGATCTCACGTCTTGAACAACCCGAGCCCGGTCTTTTGAAATCAACACATGGTCAATTTGGCTTCGGGATGTTTTACGTGGATGTGTCCATGTTTCTAAGTGGATGTTTTTATGAGGAAAGAATGTACTTGCCACTTTGAGATCATGAGCGATCGCAAATTACATCATTCTTTCCCCATTTTCGGTCGCAGTTTCGTATCGGGAGAACGGACCTATATTGTTACATAAGTCAGTCGGATTTCTGCCAGCTCTAGCATTAAAATCACCAATCTGATATCGTGCTCAGGTATAGAGCCCATCAGATTATCCAAGTTATTGTAAAATGAATCTTTATCTTGGGGTTGGCTTACATCAGTGGGCGCATGTACACAAACAATTGACAGGTTGGCTAATTTCATGTGCAAGCGAAGCTTACCGGGTACTTAAGCGGGGGGTCATTGTTATTTAGGCGGTTTCCGATTTTTTTGGTTTTGTTGACATTTTTAACTGTAATTGATTTTTACGGATGCGGGTCGTCAGCCCAGCGATCCAACCAGATTTAGTCACCTCCTACGACAAGCTCTGGATACTGTGGTGGTATTCTATGGATCTCATGTTTCGTTCGAAATAATTACGAAACATGTTTGCCCCCAACCACAGGGAAGTCGACTTCACATACCATTGCAATTTTAAATTCGCTGAATCGAAGTAGTATATTGTATAAGGAAGCTTGTTTGATTGATCCCACCATTAATGCTTCATTTAGTGAAATCCCATTTAATGTTTGACGGAGGCATCAAACACAACACGCAGTTTAGTTGTTGTGCTCGACTCCTTTTCTACTCCGTGATGTGGTTGATAATTTTTGGACATATCACAACTACTTGTAACCATGTGTAGAAACTAACATACTCTTGCATGATAGTTTTGTATGCGTTTTGTATACCAAATGATTCATCACGGTTAAATTTCTTTTCCATGGACGCCTGCCTACTACGAGCCAAATTTAATGATACGCCTTAGTCGCTGATATTTTGTTTGACGGGTAATTTCACTACGAATCGGCCATCTGAATTCCGTTGAGTAGTTTTCTCGAATATTTCTTCACACTTGGTTTCTTCCTCGGTCAATCCCTTGAATTCCGGTAGATGTTCTTTCAGCCAGAATTTTTGAAGTAGGTCATCCACTCCTACGGTCGATTGATCTTCCACGTCACAAACGTATGACTGGCTTCTTCCCAACCCAGTCGCCTCACCACCAAGTACCCATCCAAAAATCGTCTCAACTGCCATTACCCCATTATCGATATTCAAACTTCCACTTAGCAATGAATCGAAAACTGCCCGCACACCCGATATCATGCCAATTCTACTTCGTTCCCCAAACCCTGGATCAGCCATAAATATAGAGCAATCTTTACCTTGCAATTCAACTGAGTAACTTGACAACTGTGCGCATAAATTCGACAAAACCAATGCAACGACCGAAATTTCTTTTGACGTGTCGTATAATAATCTTAATTTGAGATGAACTTCACCACAAGACACTTGCGATGCAGAATCACCAACACCAGAAACGATTGTATGGTTATGAATTAGTTTGATACCTAATTGATTGTAGAACTTCTAGCTAACCAAAGACGACATGGAACCCGAATCTTATAAAACTCTGCATCGATGTTCTACGCCAAATCTGTAGGTAATTTTTACCACTGCGGTTGGTAGAATACTCGTCGTCGTTGCGTTGACTTCTGAATAAGGTGATGTTTGCAGATTTTCGTTGGATGATATCTTAACCATAACAGCTGTTATCTTGGAATCTGGTTTAGGTGCAGTTACCAAACTGGCCGTGTGATTATTTGACGGAGTAATTGGATATGATTTTATAACTTCATCATCTGGATGTAACAAAGTATTATGCTTCCGTTGGCAAATTGTACATCGCAGCTTAGCCTTACACGTAAATACTATATGATTCATTTTCAGACAGTGTAAGCAGCATCCCTTGGCCTTTACACATTCACGACGTTCACGTATTGACATACATTTGAACCGATCACAAGTTGACAAGTAATGTTCTCCAGAACATAGCCAACATTTTATAATATTCGTAGAAATGAACGATTTTGTAGATCTGGTATGACTAAGTGAATCTCTGGTTGAAATTCCCTTTGTAGCTTCTAAAGCGTCTGAGGGATTCAACAAAAATTTAAAGAATTGATCCAAAGTTGGATAATCAGTCTCACACGAATGTTGTGCCCACAATATTTTGGTTTCAGCATCTAGTCTTGACTCCATTATGTATAATAACCAGACATCCCTTGACTCGGCTTGCTGACCTAACGCCTCTATGCCACGTATTGTCTCATCTGACACATCTAATAATTTGCGTATATTACTCGCTTTTCCTTGTTTTATTGTTGGTTGATCCAAAAAAGTACAGATAAATGCTTGGATGGTATGCTTTGTCCGTCCGTATCTATCACCAATTTCTTAAACGCCTCAAAATAATTCGCTTCGGTAATTGGGAAATGATTAAATTGAACGCCTCATCCATTCAAGTACGTAAACTTCTCTACGGCTGTCAAGTTGCTATTGTGGATTGTCTTCATGTACACATCGTAGAATGGTTGCCATTGTGTATGTTACCAGCAAACGGTTCGATCGTTATTTTGGGCAACCTGATGTCCATAGATACATGGGCCCGGATATTGAAGTCGACATAGAAGCAGTTGGTTCGTTTCCTTCCGCTGGATCATTTAATTTTCGTATTAATTTACTGAGCCTTGCATCTACCGTATAATAGAGTTCACTAAATTCGACAGCGGTCTATTTTACACTGGGATCCACTTGGAACAATTGACCCTCAACATAACTAAAATTTTTCATTAAATCACTTGCACGCAACTTGCGGGTCTGTAGTGCATCTATATCAGCTGTTTCAGCTTTCGTGTCCTCAATTTTTTCCAAATTTTCCATTTGCGCTTGTAGAGAATTGCGCGGGGCTTAATGGATTGCCAACTGCTGTGTTTTATTCATTTCACTTTAATTTAAATGCCGCTTAGTTTAACACAACTAACAAACTTATTACACAAATAGTAAGGAATATTACTAATTAGTAATAATTCAAAATGATCACAGAAAACCACCAAGTCAAAACGTGTCGTAAACCACGTTTATCGTACCACTTGAAATTTGTTGGTCGATCACAAAATGGCTGCTGCAGTTAGTGTAAATCACGCGCACTATCTTCTCGAATTTACCACAATGTCATTCGCTGACCACGTTTTTCACTACTCGTTCACAGTTACTTTAAAGTGAAACTTCCACTTTACCGACTATTTGACTAACTATTTCCACAACTTTACAATAATATGTGAATCAAACTCGATATTACCACAACTGGATTATTCTGGATTCTTCAATGGTAACCGGCTCGAAGGACCATGAAATTTATTGAGCTGTATGAACAAGCAGCTCAAAGTATTTGAGGCAAAAAAATAATAAAAAAATTTAAATAAATAAATACTTAAATTATAACCTGACGCCCGAGCAGGGATGAAGGACCATGAAATTAATACATAATCATCATTGTGAACATAGTTGGTGAATTACATTTTATTTTTATATATGTTTGGATTGTGTTTGTGTTGGATATACATACATCATTATTTGTTTGCTGAAAACGCCATTATACACACGACTGTCTACATTTCCATGTTCTAGGTATTCATATTATATATATAACAAAATTTTCGTCTCATCAAAACCCTCTTCACTCAAAGCCGACCAAACTTTTAAAATCACAAATACCATAATAGATTTGCCAGAAATTTCATAATGTTAGTTACAACAACAATGCAATGTAAATTTAAGAAAAAAAAATTAAAAAATGATTTTGCTCGTTTGCTTTGTGATTTATCTGATTAAAGCTTTTGCACATCATGTTAATCGGTTCATTACAACCATAGTTGGTTCTATGGACATCAACTTGCAAGAACTCATTTCTTCTTAGATGTCTACTGGGTACTTTAATTTGTAAATTTTCCAGTATTGATTGTGCGTCAATGTGACCTAATAAAATATTACCAACAAACAAACACTTTAAAAGCTCACGTCTATTTTCCAGAGTTGCTATGTTGTTTGTTTTGCAGCCATCCAGATATGGTGGTAAACGTTGCAGGTTTTCATGGTATGGTAATTCGTAATCATACTCCCAACCGCTTTTCCAAGTTAAGTGACGGATAAAAATTTTCTGAATACCCTCAAGTTTACTGATGTTTGTATCATAAAATGGACACCAAACAGTAACAGCATATTCCAATTGCGAACGTACGTATTCGAAATACATAATCTTAATTGTCTCCAAGTCATAAATATCTCCCGTCCATCGTTTAATAAAACCCCACATAGAATTAGATTTAGCAACACATTGTTCTATATGTTTGTTACTGCTCATATTTTTTACGAAAATAACACCTCACCGAGGTCTTTGATCTCTGATACTCGCTTTAGTGGCATATTGTTTACTTCGTAATGTTTTAAAACTGGATTTAATTTCCGGTGGAATGATAAAATCTTACACTTATTGATGTTCAGACTAAGAAGATTTGACCCACACCATATCGCTAAATTGTCAATATATTCTTGAAGTTTCTCGGCATCGCTTAAGTTCTCGACAGTTCTGTATATTTTGAGGTCATCAGCAAACATTAAAACTTTACAGTGTAGAATGACTTCAGTTATTGAGTCGATGAAAATGGTAAAAATCCAAGGGCCAAGATGAGAACCTTTTGGAAAACCCGATGTAGCTTGAATTGGCTTGGACCTGCTGTTACCAATGTCGATGTATTGGATGCGGTTGCTTAAGTAAGATTTAAACCAAGCCACATAGTTGTTTGAGAATCCAAATGATTATAAACGTTCTAGTGCTTTACAATGGCTAATGGAGTCAAACGCCTTGGCAAAGTCTGTGTACACCACGTCAACTTGCTTGTGGCTTTCAATAACTTTGATTGTGCTGCTGGTAAATTCAATAAGGTTTGTAGATGTTGATCTCTTAGGCATGAACCCATGTTGGTACGGTGAAACATGTCGAGGCACCACTTCTTTGAAGGAATTACATATTACTAGTTCAAATAATTTGGGTATAGCTGAAATCGACGTTATACCTCTATAACATGATACATCACTTCTATCCCCAGTTTTAAATAATGAGGTTATTCTGGTTATCTTCCATTTTTTAGGAAACTATCTCAATCTCAGCGACTGATCGAACAGCATGCAAAGAGGTAGTTCCAAACTGGTGTAATCTTTCAAAAAAGTATGTGGTATTTCAATGGACAGGTTCCCTACGCTAGCATGGTGGGGATTTTCGTATTTATTAACGTCTTCTGGTCTAAATACAGATTGAAAAAACTCAGCGAACATGTTGGATATGACTTGCGCGTCCGATGATTTCCTTTCTTTGAATGTCATATATGCAGGAAAACCGTTGATTTCACGTTTTGTCTTAAAAAAAGCTCCAAAAGTGCTTTGGATCATTTTTAATTTTGTCTTTAATACAAGTTATGTAAGTCTTGTATTAAGTCTTAAAATAGTTTTGGAAATGTTGGTTACATTCTGCATATTTAAGCTTACTAGCCTCGGAATATTGTTTTAATGTTTTATTATAGGCTTTATCCTTCTTGTTCTTCAAATTGATGAGTTTATCGTCATACCATGGTGGATATTTATCAAGTTTTACCGCAGTTAAAATTTGCATAATGCATATTGCATTTAGTTATTTATAGTATAGGTAAACGCAGGAGCACGTATTTTGAATATGCAATCTTTTAATTAAGTAACGAAATTTGTATTAATCTGAATTTATAATTTGACAATAATTATAATACAAATAATGTACCTTTAAAATGTGTGTATAAAAAATATTTTATTTATTATTTTTCGGACATAACACCAAACCTAAACCGCACAAGTCAAAACCGTTGAATATTTTATATTTTTGTTATTGTAATGACATTGCTCTTCAAATCTTCGATTGTTGTTGTTGTTTTAATTTTTTGTTTTTCATTGCATCGTGCAAATCAGACAAAAAATTTACATTTCCGGATTTGCATCGTACATTTTATATTATTTCTCCTGCCATACTTTTATTTGTGTTGGTTAGTTTTTACACAGTTTTTATATTATACAAAATTACGTCATTTTATTTTAACGTATATATATACGCCAATACTACCTCGTGTCTGGCAGAAACCTTTTAATGTATTAATCTCTGACGACTTGTTATACAGGGTGAGTTTCCTAATAAATGCAGGGCTTTTATCTCGAGAACGGTGCTAGATAGTGTTACTGACCATCCTAGCGACTGCATGTTTTAATACGGGTAGTTTCAACGGCGTGGGAAGGTTCGTGTCAATAGGTGAAATTGGTACAACAAATCATATACATGCATATCAAAACAAAATTTCACATGGGTCACATCTTCATCACATCACCAATAAAAAAATTAATTTATCTCATTTCACATTTTTATTTAAATTTAAAATGAATTATTATTATATAAAAAAAAATTGTATACATAAATAGTATATAAGTAAGATTTACTATACCAAACAAAAAACTATATATAATTGTTGTATGTAAAGAAACGAAACTATAACGCAAACTTAACATAAAATATTGTTAAATTTACGAGAAGACAAAGTATGATTATTATAATGTTTAAACACTCACCTGACGCTTTCTCCAAAGAGTACTCCCAGATACTTGGTCACGTGGCTGAAAATTAAAGGTTAATATGTCTTCCCTATATGGACTTATAGTTTCCTTTATTCAATTCAAGAATTATCAGTTAATTATATTTTTTTTGTTTAAATTCAAATTACACTATTCTATATATTTATAATTATATATATATATATATATATATATATATATATATATATATATATATATATATATATATATATATATATATATATATATATAATATATGTATGTATGTATATATATATATATATATATATACATATATATATATATATATATATATATATATATATATATATATATATATAGTTCCGGGGACCGAGCTTTGCTCGGAAAAAGAAAGAAAGTTTTTTTAAACACTTTCGCAAAACAAATTTTAATTAAATTTAATGGCTTCTTATACGTTCATTTTCAGGTGGTAACAGAACTTTCAAGCTATTTTCTCGTTTAACACGGGAAAATGCTACGTACAACATACCGTGATTAAAGACAGGTGTACGCAAGTCGACGCCAACAAATTCGAACGTTTGTCCTTGAGATTTATGCACGGTAATCGCAAACGCTGGTCGAAGCGAAAATTGATGTCGTTGTATTGTACATCCAAGTTGACCTTTACTGGAGTCGAGCGTAACTCGAGGAATGTGTACTTCTTGTCCAACTTTTGTAACGAAATATCATTCCATCAAGTTTACTGATTATAAAATTCACGATCGCGTTACGTATGCTTTATATAAAAGAATGTATAAATTAAATTGAAGAAATGAATTGTTACTAATACTAATATTAAAACATAAACGTGTACTCAGTGTATCATTATAATTAAGTATTGCAACAACGAAAAAAAAGGGAAATTATTATGGGAAAGGTGGGTGAACAAAAAGTAAAGGTGAAAGAATGACAGAAAAAGAAGGACTGGAAAGCAGATAAGACATTATAAAAATATCATTAAATATAGATAATAATGAATAAAAATTAATAAAATAATATAGAAAAACAGTCTAACAAATTAAACTAATTAAAATTATTTGTGATCAGATATAATCTAAAAAACTATTGGTGATGTGAAGGTTAAATAAAGATTCATACATCAAAGAAAAAAAAAGTTTGAAGTGTAATAAAAGGCCGAACAAATAAAAAGAAAAAAACACGTGAAATATTGAAATGATGACTATAATAAAATTAATAATTATAGTGATACTCAAATTAATAATGCTAGATATCCTAAAAATTAATAATAATAAATAAAAATAAAATTAATAATAATCGACACCACCATATTTTTGTCATACATAAATTATCGATAATCCGCATTTAGTTAAGTTTTTATATTTATATATTAATTAAGTTTATTTCATTATATAATACTATTTTTTTTTGTTTATTAATTTGGCTTGAGGGTAGTATTACGTGTTAGTTAATAAAATCATAAAAGCATAAAAGCTCATTTCTTCTTGTATATATTCTATATATATATATTTTTTTAAAGTAATAATCTGTTTGATAATGATATAAAACTGAGCGTACCCGCTCGGGATGGTATTAAAGTAAGTATATAAACTTGTAAGTAGCGTGAGGTGTTGATGTAGCTTTTAATTTTCCTGTTTAACCATTTTTTTTTCTCTTTCTGAATTTTCTTTCTTGTTCCTAAATAATTAAGTTACCAAATTTTTCTCCTTTCTGCGGTCTAACAAGGATTATTCGGCATTTTAGAATTCCCCACACCCCAACCGTGAGCTCTAGCCGGCCACAGATGACCGCCTAAAATCGCCGCATAATTATTCTGCTAACATGACGAAGAGCCATGTTACACTTTTTCCCCAGTAATTATTTTTGCTTTAACTACGTTGTTACATAATTCGGTAACAATCAGGCGTGTTCCATTGCACATGCCCTTCGAAATATCTAAATTACGCATTAGCATAACTATCGTATTTTTCTTTAGTTTTAATTCATGGGGTGGCAAATCAGCAATTTCAATCGAATTAAGAAATTCTGGCGTGAATTCAATACCTCCTTCCTGTTTATCCTTTACAGAATCAAAACTTTTATACGATTTGTATTCTCCTGGGAGACGATCGATGATCTCAGCATTAATATTACTGACTTCTTTGTTCAGCGGCGCGAGAATAACACGTTCCTTCATTCCTTCGTAATTTAGATTCGCAAGGCTATTTCCTGGAAATTATATCCTCAGGTAATTCGATTTCATTGAAATCATTTTTTGGAAGATTTCCATTTCCCAGTTTCAGGATGTACTTTGCGAATGCTTCCTGTTCCGGATCGACACGCATAGTTTTTTTAACGAAAAATTTTTGAAATGCTTCCAGAGATGACTTTTTTTTATAGACAAATCGAGTGTTTCACTACGGTTGCTTCGGAGTTGAACAGGTAAGCACTGACGGAAATCACCTCCAGCGACTAAAATTTTCCCTCCAAATGGCAAGTTTGGATTTCCAATAGACCGCAACAACTGATCGATATTTTGTAAACCATACTTTGGTAACATCGGTGCCTCATCCATAAGGAAAACATCAACTTGAGCGAAATCTGTAGCTTTGTCTGAACCAGATTTAATGCTGGAAATTAAATCTGACGAAAGCGGAACTTTCAGACCAAATGTATTGTGTGATGTTTGTCCAGCAGGCAATAGAGTTGAAGCGATTCCAGTAAATGCCATACATTTTACTTTGCGATTTTGGCCACAAAGTAAGTGATATAAGGCCTTATACACGAAGGTTTTACCGGTACCGCCTGGTCCATCTATGAAAAAACATTTTGTTTCAACATAGTTAGAGTCATTGGCTGCACGTAAAATACTGTCCACAATTTCAACCTGTTTTCCTTGCAGAATATTATTTATTTTTATATCATTATATTTTTTAATCGAGTGTGCATTGCGTTTGAATTGCAATTTATGCGATAGGGTAAAAAGAAATCAAAATTAAAAAATTCAATCAAAAATTCAATAAGGAAAAGTGGTTGCTTTGATCGAAAAAATTTATTCAAAGTATTTGTGACGTCATTCATATGAAAAATGTTTTTCCAAAATTAAGGCCATAAACGAATTTTCCCAAAGTCGTGACCTATCTAGATCGTTTTTTCACACCGGAAAATGGTAGTATGCCAATTTTCAGAAAAAATTATTGTCCCGTTTTCGAGAAAAAATAAACAAATATATATACATACAATTATTGCTCGTTTAATACTATATATATATATATATATATATATATATATATATATATATATATATATATATATATATATATATATATATATATTTACATTCATTTTACAAACTACTAGAAAAATTTCAAATGTATTCTTAAAACTAAAGACACACATTGATTTTAGAATTTTAAAATTAGAACTAAACTTAAACTAAATAAACCTTTTTTTTTATATATGAAAAAATATAATAGATGAACTTAAGGGCTGGTATTTCTCGCTCTAATCATCTGAATTTGGGAAGCCAACACACATGTGCCAGGCAGTATTTCCTTGATTTTTAAACATGTGCTTACATATGCGATATAATATGGCGACTCCACTGATGATATCTAGGATAAATATCCACTTATAAAAAATATATATTTCCAATTGCTTATTGGATAGCAATCAGAAAACTAACCAGCCTAATCCAAGTTAACGTAAGTTCAAAAAAAAATGTGTAGTTCGATCGTTTCATTTTTTGATGTTCCACCGTGGACTGTTGAGTTGAAACAAAAAGATCTACTTTCGTTCAAGATCAAAATGGAAATTTTGCCAATAGGAGAAAATGACTTATAATGAAATTTATTAAGAGTCGAGGGGGACGAATAAAACAAACATTTTTTCTAATCAATCTAATCGTCATGCTTTCATTTTGTCGACACTCACCGTAGATCATCATCATGTCGAATGCTTCCTGGTTAGTGTACAACATGATAAAAAACTTTTTCTAAGATAATTGTAATTTTATCACAAAGTAATAAAACAAAAAACTTGCATAATAAGTCAAAGAACATTTGATATTTTCTATTTTAATTTGTAGAACTTACGGAAAATTCGATTGCTTTAGTAAATATCAGTTTTTGCTCATATCTCTGAAATCATACAATTTACAAAAATGATGTGTGAGCAAAAAGTGTTTACTTTTAATTGCTTAATAAAAACAAACACTCAAAAGTACAGGTTTTAATTAAAAAAAACCTAACTTTAGCCTATATCTCCGAAACTAATGAGTTTCAAGGTCATTGAAGATCACCACTAGCAGAGCCATCTTAATTTTACAGAGCCTAAATATTAAAAATTGAGCTTAAATCAGAAGAATTAAAAAAGAGGAAAAAACGTAAATTCGCATACAAAGTAATGGCAAGTAAACATTTTTTTAAAATGAAATATTTCAATGAAAAGTATGACAACATAAACATTTTAATGTTGAAATCATATAAAAACTATTTATATAATATATCATTTAAATATTTTTTTAATAAAATCAATTGAATATATTGTAAATAATTAAATAAATAAATCATTAAATTCAAATATCGCATTAGAACTTTTAATATGTATACGCACAAACACATACATACTCGTATCATATGAAAAAAAATATTCTCATTTATACGCATGTGCAATTTGAAATATCGATCGAGTACGATCAATGACAACAGATTCATCTCTGGAAAAATTAAAACTGCTACTAAAAATCTACTTTGTTTTTGACAAAAAACTTTTTGATTATCAAAATTCAAAATTTCGAAATTAATCCAAACTAATGTAAAATAAATAAATAAATTTAATTTATATTTAAAATATTTACTCATTTACTTAAACATTTATCTAAAAACGATCAAACTACTAGAATCCCACTGTAATTCTATAAGAACTAAAACTGGAATCGTACAGTAGAATTATATTGTATCATATTTTATCATAAATGTTATTACATTTTACAGGATATAATACTTTAACATATTCTAAAATCCGTATGAAATCGAGTACATATTTGCTGATAAAATTGTGTGTTTTGTCAAGAAACTTATATATGTAAGAATTTTAAGGTTAGCATTTTTTCGGGTTGGAGAAAAATTGGATTTTATAAAAATATATACGAGTATGTATGTATGTATTGTATATATGTATGTATGTATATATATAAACATATAAAATTTAACCGTTAACTTGTTAACTTGAATTAGTAAAACCAAATCCATTAGAAATTTTTTTTTAAATCTAACGACTTTTAGGATAAAAAAATAACGCCCAGCTGACATCTATTGAACGATCTCAAAGTACTAAAACTTAACATTTTACCCTGAATAAATTAAATTTAAATAGATTTACTTTTATCTATATTGAATATAATAATTATAATTAATGATAATGATTAATGATAATAATGATATGTGAAACAAATAAATTAATTTTATTATGAATGTCAGATGTCTCTTGTAAAGCTTTTCCGCCATGTCATGTTTCTGGTTTGGTTTTTATAGGGTACACCAATAAACATTCCATCATTGTATTATTTTATAATTAAAATTATTTTTTAACAATAATTATGTTTTATTTTTATAATTTCTAGAATATAAATGTATTTCAATGAAGTTACGGTTATTTTGATTCGAAATTAAAAGAAAATTATGCAGTTAGATAAAAATAAAATGTGCTGTTCGTATGGAACACCGCTTTTTTTCTTTTAGATCGACATAAAATTTTTTTTTTATTTTTTAGTTTCGTTTTTAGTAGGTAGCACTAAAGGCGCAAAATCATTTTTTTATTATATAATTAAAATTATTGTTTATTGTAGTTATTAAATTTTATTTATGTGCAAAAACATAATTTCTTATGTCTAAATATATTTCAATACAGCTACGGACATTTTGCTGCAAAATAAAAGTAAACGTGTGCGGTTAGATTAAAAAAATGAACTGCTCTTATTGAAATCTTCTTTAACTTTAAAATCAACATCACATACACATATACATATTTTATTGTGCATTCAATATTGTAAATTCATATTGAATTTTAATTTATGTTTTATTAAATTATTAAGATATTTAGGTAACTGATTTTCAGATATGATTAACTTCAACATTTTATGTACTTAACACTGTAAAAACAGAAATCAAATATATAATTTTTTATTGATAAAAATTATTTCGAAAAATGTGATTTTACATTGATTCTTATGGGAAAATGTAAAATGTACCTCCTCTAAAAAAAAGCTCAACAAAAAATACGTCATATTATTACGGCTCTAATAAAGTTGGCTCTGCCACTAGACGACCCCCTCGACTCTTATTAAATTTTATTATAAGTAATTTTCTCCTATCTAGCACCGTTCTCGAGATAAAAGCCCTGCATTTATTAGGAAACTCACCCTGTATAGGAGATTTTGGTCTCGTCCATCGAAATTCTGTTTCCTATAAACATTAGACAATTTTTCGTTTATTTTTATTTTATATTTTGTTCAGGTGTTATATACATATATACAGGCTGAAACGAGCACAACATGCCGTTTCAAATATCTATTTGTTATGTTAGTTATTGTTTATTTGTTATTTTTAAATAATATGTGATCGGCAATTAAAAGAAATTAAAAAACAAAAGACGTATTAACGCTTTCTATTGTCTCTAATGATCATAAAATAATAAAAATGTTATTTCACACTGTTTAAGGACATTTTAAATATTTCTGTTTATGACTTGTCATAAATAGATGCAAATTTTATTATCCTAATTTTTTTCTTTGTTTATTTATAAAAATATAAAACCATAAATTATAACCCTAAAATAAAACTAATTAGCTAGGTAAATATATATATATATATATATATATATATATATATATATATATATATATATATATATATATATATATATATATATATATATATATATATATATAATAATAATATAGATAGATAGTAAATAACTAATAGATAAATTAGAATAAGAAAACTGCACATAAAAAGGACCGGCGATCTTATTGTTGATCAAACAATTCATTTCGGAAAACGGAAAATAAAAAAAAAATATAAATAGAGGATAACAATGAGCAAAAAGAAAGGAGAAGAGTTTGATCCGCCAAAAGAATTTCAACGATAGAATTAAGAGATAATAATCAATACACAAGTGATCACAGTGAGACGGGAAAAGCCCCTACCCATGGTACGCGCCCGTTTAGTGATAAAAAAAACCTATAATCAATGTATGGTGAATTTCCACAAAAATAAAACCAACACCATGTGTGGCTAACTTCTTAATCCTGTGAATATGAATAGTTAAGGAATGTCAACATCATCATCATCACCGTCATCAGGATATCATCTCGTGAAACAAATCATATTGTTAAGTATAGTTAAGTTTTATAGAGTTAAGATTTTTATTATTTATTAAATAATTAATATGATATTTTTTTGTTGTAATAAAAATGATATATCTATTATGTTTAAATTAAAAAGTTAACATTTTTTTTTAATCTGAACCCAACCTCGTTGAGAAGTGTAGCCGAGCAAGCTATTTAAAATACAAATCCATTAGCTCTTTGAAAATTTGTAACAAGGCGATCCTTGACTTACGTCGTAGATGCGTTCCTGAAAAATGCAACGTAACTTAAAACGACGTAAGTCGAAAAAGTTTTCAATTATGTAATAAAAATATGTTGGTTCTGTACAAAGTACAATTTATTCAAATTCTAAAATCGTAAAAATAAAATAAAATTAGATATAATTCAACAGTATGTACGTAAATTGTTACGTTATTTGTTTTACTTCGAATTCATCAGATGATGAAATATTTTTATCGGATGATGAATTAGATGATTGAGGCGATGTTTCTGTAACCGGTAGGAAATATTTATTAAGAGTAGATTGACTTGAACTAGCCTTATAAGTTTCAATGTACAAGTCCTTATAGCATTTAAAGTCCTTAGTTATTGCTGCTATTGCGAGATACCTTCTCTCTGAGTCTGGATCATTCTCCTCTATTACAATTTTTAAATATTCTTTTAAGAAAGTTTTTTAAGCCAATTTTTTTAAGAAAGTATTGCCTGTGGATTACCATTGTCCTCTGTTTGAGCCTCACTGTCTTCATGATGTTTGCGCAATTCAATTAATTCATGATAGTGGAGCATCTTGTTAGGTTAATAAATTTTCTGCGTCAGACAAATCAACATGTATGAAACCAATGTTTTTGGCTATATTGACGATTTGAGTTTGTACTTCAGCTACATCTTCAACAGAACTGGTGGACTGATTCGACCAAAGCTTTTTCACGATCCAGACATAACTGTACCGCTAACTTCATCCCAAGATTTGCTAATATTGAAAAATGCATGTCATTTCGTGTAGTTTTTCCATTAGTCTTTTACAGTGACCTCGTTTTTTTCGGATCTTCGGTCAATTTCAATAAACATTTCTTGGAGAGTACGTCTTAAATAATATATGCCTTGAACGTCGCAATAACAGTTGGTCCATAGGTTGTAAAATGGAAATTGTATTTGGTGGAAGAAAAATAACTTTTATATGTTCGTCCTGTTCATCTAAACTAACGGGGTGACCAGGTGCATTATCCAACAAGCGCAAAGCTTTATAGACAATAATCTTTTACTGCTGGATAAAATTATGCCTTATAAAAATCAGTAAAGAGACTGGCGGTAACCCAAGCCTTACTGTAACTTCTTCAAACAACCAGTAAACTTGTTTTGGTGATACCCTTTAAAGCTTTCGGGTTCTCCGAATGGTAAATCAGCAAAGGTTTTAACTTGAAGTCACCGACGGCATTACCACCAAGAAGAAGCATCAAACGGTCTTTTGCTGATTTAAAACCGGAAACATGTTTTTCTGATGTGCCCAAATATGTTCGCGAGAGCGTTATTTTCAAGTACTGAGAAGCTGTTTCGTCGTTAAATAGTTGATGGCTTGTTCGTTTTTAATTGTTTGCAGAATGGCGTTTGCTGCAGCTGTGTCTGTGCTGACAACCAACCCCGATTATCTTGGAAAGTATTTGTTTCTTCGTTGCTTAGTTCGGTAAGAGTCCCGAAAATACTCTTAGCTTCGGTTTGGATGATCGACGGACTAAATGTAATATTTTTTTGGATTGCGCCTCTTATCCGAAATGGGAATTTTGAGGCTGGATTTGATTGGGACGGGCATGAAGGTTGATCTAGTTGCGGTGGCGGTTGGAAGCCTCTGTTGGCATGTGGGGTTTTGGACGCGATTGGGATTTGTTGAAAGCTAGAGGATTAGCCGGAATGTGGGGTGTTTGGATGGATTTCGGTTTGTTGGATGTCAGTTGAGATAGGTCTGCACTTTTTATTTTTATTTTTGTGTAGGTTGGTGTCCCGTTGTTGAGGGTGCTCTGAATGAGTTTGTATTCTGGATGCTTACGATTGGGTTCTCGTGTTAGAGTTTGTTTACTACTAATAGATTTATGTATGGTTGAAGGTTGAGTTTGGATCGTGTTTGGTTTGCTTGAATGGGGTTCGCTCCGAGAGGTGTCGATTTCCTCCACTTTTGGGGTGCTTCTGCTATATACTCTTTGCATGTTTGTGACATCCCTTCCTGCTTTATTGTCTGTGTGTCGTGCATACGTGCCTGTGTTATCCAATTTATTAAGTTTCGTATTTGGATTTAAGGGTGCTTTTTGAAGACAATATCAATTGTTTTTTTATTTATGAACGGTGAAGGTCGGGCGGATCTACTACATTTGTAGTAAAGTAACATCGCTGATCACGACCATAATACGAGCATTGCATTACAATTACATTGTATTGCAGTTATATAAAAATAATAATAATAATAACTTATGGAAAAGGTTTGGTTTTAATTACTTATATAAGTGTAAATATGATTATAGTTGGAGGGGGTTTACAAGGAAAATTTATTTTATTTTAAAAAAAGATGTTGCATAATTTTGGAATGTAAAACGTTTTCAGAGATTTATTTTGATTTTCTGATAAACTTATTCTAATATTATGGTATCAGATGTGTGATGGTTGACGGGTACTTAATCTAGCATATCATATTAATTTATAATTAATCTAGTATTTATGGTAACTTACGGCCAAGTTAGTTAATTAAGAATTTTATTTTAACTTTGATGGGTGTACGGACTGGAGTTTAAATAAATAAATTAATAATAATTAAGTTACAGAATCCTATCTAGTAGATTTATTTTTTGAATTTTGTGTAGATGATTTAATTTTAATACGTTATAGCTAAGTTGTAGGTTAAAACTAACTTACTCAACTATTTATTTATATAAATAATTTACCCTATACACGAATTGACAGTTTATATGGGGTTAGATGGTGGTGGATCTTGAAATATAGGGACGCAACTTTATATGCAGCATATGATAAGAAGACCCCAGGATAATTAACCTAAATACTTCAGTTTTAACTGTTGAGGTAACACAAATGCATATGATGGAATTAGAAATGTCCTTCCTATCCAAATAAAAATAATAGCCAATGTTAATGTGAAAATGATATAGATTTTACTAACACATTATATTATTGTACTAATTATGTAACAGGAAAATGGTTCTGCTGAAGATTGTCACCCTAGTCTATTTTGATTCTCTGATGAGCATGTTACAGACGACTTATGGTAACATTATCGTAATGGATGGCTTAAACTATCATACCAAATTAATTAAATTGTTTCAGATACCTGAGCCATAAGTTAAAAAAATTTCTTTCAGAGTTATGTATTTATGTTCTAATTAGGTTAGTTGTGCGGATGGGAGTTAAAATAAATCATAAAATTAATTAATTAAGTTACAGATTCCTGAGCGACCAACTAATAAATTTATTTTAGAATTTTAATTTAGTTTTAATTTTATTCAAAATACAGAATAGAGGATAGGTGTTGCGGACTGGAGAATGCTGACTGGCGATTGCAGACTACTAGATTAGAATTGTGATTGTCTTGTGATAATAGTAGTTTAGTACCGACTGTCATGGTGTCTGTAACCGGGTCGCTCTTTCCTAACTAACATACCTTCCTATCCTTACCTATCGTTTTATGTAAACGGCTGTAGGAATAGGCCCGGCGTTATCCGGGAATCTTGCCTACACCCAGAGGATTAATTGTATAAAACATACTTATAAGAGCATAATTTATATCACTTCTATGTTTTATTTTCAATCGTACTTAATTGAGGAATAAAACTCGCGTTTACAATATATGCAATTGTTTTTAAACATATGTTTAGTCTAGGCACTTTTTGACTAATTTATGTATGACTAATGCATAGTTAGGAAAGATAAATGTTTATTATTTACTCCAAAGATTGTATACAAGCTTTGAGTATATACATATAGAGAAACTATAAAAAAAATAAAAAAGTTACAATATCTTCTCACTCAATGAGTAGAGCGCAACAATCGGCGTTACGTAAAATAGGTATTTTTGTTAAAGTAAAAAGAAGAGTTCAAAATAACCTTGAATTTACAAAATTTTGTTTATCTGTTTGTTTTTAAACCAAAAATCGTTTTTTATTAGTTTCAGTTTTTTAAATATAAATTTCTGTTTTATAAAACATTTTGTGTGGATGGATGATCTATGGAATAAAAATGGGATAAATTAAACATATACTCGTAATTCATTTGTTTATATTACAAGAAGGGTTTTTATTGATTATTTTTAGACAACTCGAATTTGTATTTGTATGGTAATGAATATTATTTTGGCTATTTCCTTTCTGTGACTAGCAGATTGTGCTTGTTGATTACTAGTGTAATTTGACTTCTTTTAACTTGATGTATATAATAATCTATAATTCTTTCCTCGTTTCATCTTATTTCTTTTTGAGTTCGTCGGTAGAGGATAGTAAAGCAAGGAAAGAATCTAAAATAATTGTTGTCTAAAATTCTAATTGGGGTGCATATGTAAAGATTCGATCATGGGAGAAACGACTCGTTATTGGTATAACCGACCAGTATGTGGCCGTTTTATGACAAGAATTTATTTTTAGCGTCACGAAATGAACAAGTCTTTTTAAATTGTTATTAAAAACCAAAATGTATTATAGAAGATGAGTAAATCGACAATGATTACATATCCGTAAGTTACCTAATTTTGTTGGTATAGTTAACATATATGAATTTAAATTATGAATAAAACAACAACAAAAAATAGTAGCCATCTCATCATACTTTTGTTGACAAACAGAAAATATAAGATCGTGCTCTACTTGGCGGAACCATTATTTTTAAATGAGACATCATCGCTTATCGTAAAGTTGTTCTACTTTAAGAAATCTTTCAACAACCCGCTACGGATATGTACGCACATCGTGACTTTCATAGAAATAGTAAGGTTCAAACGGGCTTAGTTTTTAAAGTGATTACAAGTTTCACGTGAACCCCTTTGAAATAAATAACATCTCAAAATAAATTATATAAATTTATAGAAAACATATTGTATATAAAATAAAAGATTCATTTCATTATAATTTTTCAAACCAATTTATATACAAACTTAACTAAAATCGAAATCTCGATTCATTAATTCAAATTTATAAATATTTTGTCCGCCCATAATTTGTTTTCCTATTATTTTTATTATTTAAAGTTTTAGTTTTTTTATTGAAAGATAATCTATTTGATCTAATTTTCAATATTTTACTTTTAACAGAATTGTCTTTAAGTGCATTATTAAAATTTTTTATGGTAAATCTAATCAAAATTTTAACAATGAAGCTTAAAATTTCATCTTTATGGGCCTCACAGTGACTAAAAAAATCTTGTTTTTTTAAAATTACATATGTCATTTTAGCCGATACTTGTGTTTTCCATTTAAAATGTTTGAAATAATAATCGAAAATCGTAACAATATCCTTTAAGTGCTTTTCTAAGTCAATTTATCAGTCGGTGTAATCAAGCTTCCGCAAGGTAGTCGTTGTTCCACAAACTTCGATTTATACGCTCGTAAATTTATTAGTTTTGCTGATTTCTTATCAAAGTTATGCTTTTCTTTAAAATAGTTGGTACAAATCAAATATTTCGTTTTAGCAATAAATTTATGTGCCAACCACCCAGCTACTTAAGCACTTGCGCAATTTTGCAATGCGACACATTTTATTATTTTATTTTCGTGAATGATATCAAGGATATCTTGTATGTCATTTTCTTCATGAAGCATTCCATCTTCAACTGTGTCTAAATCAGATTCAATATCAATTATTTCACAATCATCTGTTTTCAAACGTGAAGTAGACGATGTTTGCTCTAACAAATTTTTAGCGTTGGAATATTCATAGCCGCTGAGAGTTGATGATTTTAAATTTTAGAAGCATATGAGTTTTAGATTTTTGCAAACACGAAGAGCCGAAGGATTTTTTTCGTATGTCCCTCGGTTTGTACGAATCATAGAAATATTATTTTCTAGCGGATCTTGATTAAGGTGGGATGTTATTAAGTACTTTTGTTCAAAATCCTTAGAAATGTGTTTCCATAGACCCAATACACCATTAATGGTTCGTTGAAAGCCAGTAAAACAATATGGTATTGTCATTTTTCCAACCGATTTCCATGTTGCTATTTCTTTCGATGCTTTACATAGATGTTCAAGAATATCTTTTTGATCTTTAGAGATTGCGTTTTTATCTGGATTTCTTGAAAATTTAGTTGCGCTATTTAAATTATCGAACAGCTTATTGAGCCAACCAATAAATGTAGCTGTTGCTGTAGCAGTACTCTTTTCGGCCTCCATAAAAAAATTATTAGCGATTGCAGCAAAAATGCCCATAGAAACATTTCTGCTGAATACTTGAGTTGCTAATTTTACGGATAACTTCTCAAATGTATTGGGACGAATATTCTCCCTTGTTAATTTATAAAATATTTTAATGGTGCCTTCATCAAAGTCGAACAATTTCTCCAAAACTTTCCAAGACACTCTTCCAAAGTGTGTTATTATATCAGCATCAATTAATCGGTTTCTAATACTTTTGATCAAGTGTGGCACGTCATATAACAGAAATATATGTCTTTCATTGAAGGAAAAATATGGCTTAGATACCGATGCACCCAAAATTTTATAACAACTTCTGCTATTACTTCCTTGGTCACAGTTTACAGCACATACCTCGAACCCTAGTCGTGTTATATCAGAGAGGCAGTTTAAAATAATTTTATCCAGTTCATTGCCTTTGACATTCCCAATGTAAATTCCTAGAGTCTGTTTCCAGTTGCTGTTTAATCCTCGTAGCATAATAATAAGAGCATGTGTTGCAATTATATTACTTCGACCTAAATGACCATGGTCTAAAAATCCGTAAATTATATCTTCAGGCGAGCTGTATTCTAATTCAGGCTTTATTGCCATTTCATCGAACAACAAAACACACTTTTTATCCATTTTGGAAAGTTGTGTACTTTTGATTTGAAGCATATCTGTCACACTCTTCATGAGTCCGGGCGAGAAAATAATATTCGAATGCCATCTTCGAATGGTTGACTCGGCAGGCATTAAAAATCCTAATTCTAAGAGGTATTTGTACAATGAAGGAGATTTGTAGGAAAATTTCAAGAACAAATCTCGTTCGTCATTTTGCCAGTGGGAATGTGTTTTATGGTGCAACTGAGACAGTATAAATATTCGCACAGGATCACTTTTACTGCTAAATACTTCATTAATTTTATTTTTAACAAAATTTTGGAATGGCTCTGATTTGTTTTTTTTGGAGAATTGAATAAAAATCGAGGAACTGTAGAACAAGAAGGTAAATTATTGCACTGTTTTTTTTTTATATAAGGCACTATAGGAAATTGTTCTTCATTTATTTCATTATTTTCATAGTTGCTATTAAAGTCAATTTGTTTTAAACGATTTGAATAAACTTTTAAATTTGGTCCAGCAGATCGATTCACTTCTAAGGACAAATGATGATCATCATGAAATGGCGATTGTTTATGAGATTCTAAAGCATCATCAGTAATTTCCAGCACAGATAATACTGGTTCACTAGCTATAAGCTTTCTTTAAATACCCTTTCTTATTTTTAAATTCGGAGTGGTTAAAAGGACTCTGCATTCACTATCGAAAACGTTTTGATTACATCTACACACATTCGGAAATGATATTGGATAAACGTTCTTACTTAAGACTTTTTTCGTGCCCAAAATTCTAATATCTGCTTCATTAAAATGATTCTCACAAAACTTTAACGGTGATTTTGTATTTTCAGCGGATAATTTTAAATGTCTATTTCCAGAATGTTTAATCCAAACATTTCTTCTTTTATCAGTAGGTAAATTGAAAAACGATAAAAAGCTTCCACTTCTGCAAATATTTAAACACCCTTCATAAACACACGGGTATGAAGACATAATTTGAAAATGTTTATAAAATTTTTAATTGAAATTATCACTTTAAACTTTATTTAATTTGAATTTTATTCAATTCATAAAAAATATGTAAACATATATCAATCGGAAGATAAATTTTAACTGAATCACCGCAAAAATCATAAAGTGAAAACTTCGGGACAAACAGCAATGAAATTTTAGAACATACTAATTATTTTAAACCAAGTTGTTCCTAAAAGCAACCAAAATATATTATTAAATTGGATAATCTTTAATAATATCTAGTTTAAAAAATAGGTAAACTTATTTCTAAAAAAGTATCCATTTCAGATTTTAGAAATTATTTTTTATACTTGACATTATAAAATAGTTTCGATCTACCGAAATTTAAATTCAAAAACACTGAAATCACACATACAAAGGAAACGAGACGATACGATATATAATTCAAAAATGCAATGCGCATGTCCGTATACGATTGTAGTACAACGGAATATTGCGAAAACGATCATAGCAAAACAATATAAAAAAATATTGAAAATCGGGTAGGCGCAATGACATCTATTAAGCTAATATTGTATTTTACGTGATTTCTCTATATATAAATACTAAAAGATACAAGTTATACCAAATTAAGAATTTTTGATGCATATAGTGAATGTTTAATTAATTTTTTTTGGAATATTTTATCTAATATAGGAGTAAAACTATAATTTATAATTGATAAATAGTTCAAAATGGGGAATGGATTATTCCTTTAAAAATGAGAATTTATACATTAAAAGGCATTAGTTATGTATTTTTATAAAAATCGAATATGTATTTATTTAAGCACAAATTTATATATATATATATATATATATATATATATATATATATAGAGAGAGAGAGAGAGAGAGGGATTCATATTCCCACTAGGCATTTAGAGGTATATTCTATTTACGGATTATGCAAAATTCCAGGGTGAATTGTGAAGTTTTAACCAGTTTTTTGCTGTCATTGTTGAAATCTTCAGTATCTAAATAAAACGTATGCAAAATTTAAAATTAATGAGTAGAAATATGTGAAATATATTTTACCTGTACTTGTCTAAAATTCGTTGGTTCCGTTTATCAATGATTTCGTCGTTTCGTTTTGCTTTTCGTAAAACAAGATAAATTTTCTTTTAGTGTTGTAGATTTATTTATGCTCCGAAACAGCGAGCACTGTATACGATCAAAATAGTTCGCGCACATTCCGATCAAACTGCGGATGAAACCTTTTCATAATTTTAAACTCAGTACAGGTATTAAAAAATAACACGAATTCTACAAATTAAAATATCGAAACATGTATAATTGGATAGTTAATAAAATTATAAAATAAAAACTTTGTAAGTTTAAGTTTTTATTTTATAATTTTATTAAGCATTTTAAAAAGGAAAAGATTATTAATGTGATAATGTGGTGCTTGCTGACACAGTTGTTTAAGGAAATACCCATCCGATAGGTTTCTGTGAGTACCATTATTTGTCTTGTATTGATTGTCAATATTGAGTAATGGAGAAAGCTCTACATATATAAATTAAAAATATTATTGAATTATTAAACGAAAATTGAAAATTAAGAATGGAATAATATTTACTATTTTCTTCTTTCATTCCAAAAATTTAGCCCGAAATCTGTTGAGACCCTTCTTCCAATTATCGTACCAAATCTTCGCAATTTCACAGACATGCTGGTTTTCAACGTGAAACTCACTGCTAATGAAGTGTTAAAACCACTCACGAAGTGGTTTTCATTCATATTCAAAGAAGTTTTGTAGTTCGGCTTTTAAAGGTGAAACTGTATCGTATACTAATTCTGTAAATCTGATTCTAACACTATTTTTAGTGGAATTTTCACTAGAACTGTATCTTTCTTATGCGTTCTAGTTAATGATGACCTTTAGTCTCCTTTGGCCTCTTATCCACTGTCGAAATTTTATTTAGATATATGGTTTTTGAATATAGGCAGTAGGCACATTGACTAACGAACGAAGTCCAAGCTAATCTACAGTTCTAAATACAATATAAGTATTTATAATTCATAACATAATATTTAAACTGAATACATGAAATTTAAAATTATTTCTTTTTTTAACTAAATATCCGCCAATTACTTACCAACCGCTTACCACTTTGTAAATAAAACAAAATGCAGCAGGATAGTAGCAATTTGTAACAGGTCGTATACATCTGTACCAGGCTTGATTTCCTATAGCGTTTGGTCCTACAGTCCTATCAACCTATCAATTGGATAATGTAAGAGAATAATGCCTATGAAATGTATATTAACCATAACCTTGAATATTTGTCAGATACTAATAGCATTAGTTTTGAAAAAATAAATCTTAAGCATATTATATGATTTATTAAGACTTATACCGAATAAATATTCTCAATTTGAATCAATCGCCTCAAGTTGCCTGTAATACATATGATAAAATAATTAATAGAGATTAATAGAACATAATTATGCAATAAATAGTTATCATCAATTTATATGTACTTCTAAGTATAGGTATTCCATTTAATTTAAATTTGTATTATAAAAATAATAATAAATTTATGTTTTAAATTCTATACATGTTTTATTATGTTCGCTATGAAATCTTATAAAACACGTGTTTTAAGTTTTTAATTGAATTCATCAGTGCATTTTATAACATAAATTTAATCAAACATAATACATTTTTGAGTGTAAACTGTGATAAGAGTAACTGCAATTATCAGAGATTAACAGACTTCATTATGATATATAAGATAAAAACTACAACACCCCTAAATATGTATTTATATTTGGGGGTGTTGTAGTTTTAGTCTGACGGAAGTTATGAAGATTTGCTATTCGAAGAAATTATATATATATATATATATATATATATATATATATATATATATATATATATATATATATATATAGATATTGGTATTGGCTATATATATGTTATATTTTTATAATTTTTTTTAGTTTATTTAGTTCAGTGGTTTTGAACTGTTCTAGTGTTCTACGGTTAAGAGGCATGTGTGAATCGTTTCATCAGTGGAAGTGAATTATGTGCTATAAAACCAATATTAAACTAAACCAATTTTTAAATTACTCGAGTGATGATATGATAATGTTTAGATTGAGAGTGAATAATTTAATTTAATTATCGATTAAGTCAAGAACATTATATGCAATTAATTCTATTACGTAATCCGTAATTAATTTTATACTAAACAGGATATTTATAGTTTTGGATATTTATAGTGTTGGATTATTCTACATTTTGTAAGACGTGCATACATAAGGAACAGCTGTGATGGCAAAGGTAATTGTTGTGCTCATATTTTCATTTATGTTTTATATTCTATCAGCATTACCGAGTATAGTAATTACACGGCTGATAAATTTTCAGTTTTGTCGATAAATTGAAAATTATAAAAAGAACTAACAAATGATGAGAATTTAGTAAAGTTATTTCCTATTAAGACATTAAATTGATAGTATTGTTCGATGTTTGATTGTCATTCTACTTTTCCACATGAATCACCGGCTATTTAGTAGCGAGAAATTTCAATGTGTCTGCGCATTTGCGCAAATACATTCGAATATTGTATTGGTATAGGAGGTATTAGTTATTTATTCAGTAAAAGGTGACTTAAATATTCAATGTAATCGTTAGCATATTCCTGTCGGCATGTAATCAAAGAAATAATTTCCTTTAACACCTTTATTGGTTTTTGTGAACTTATATGACTAATAGGTCAAGAGAACAAAACAAAGCCTCGTTTTATAAGTTTTACGTTGTAATGAGAATAAATTCGGTTCCATCACTTTATTGTAATTATAAACACAGAAACTATTATTATTAAACCTTATTTACTTGACAAACACTCCGTTTCAAATCTAAAAGTTTTGTGATGTGACAATGGTGTGACAATAAGACACCTGTCCATGCGAAGCATGATGTTAAAAATGTTTCATCTAAATGGTTTAGAAAAAGTTGATATTTCACAAAAAGTAGATATACGGCTTGAAAAAGGAATATGAATAAACATAGGAACTTGTATAGATTTGAATTTACTCATAATTATTTTAGTTCAAATAAAACTTATGGTATTTACAATTGGACTTTAACACCGGTCCGAACCTGCTACATTCAACTACAACAGCCGCTACATTAACTACTGCGCTATTTGATCGGTAAATTTATATTTGAATAAAGAGTAGTACTTTTCCAATACATATTCCCCAATAATTCGTAGTTCTCATTCCATACTATTTTATCGTATTCCGTCATCAATGGATAAACGAAATCTTATTGATATTCAACGCCGTTCATTGAATTCTCACATCATGTTCTGTTTACATTTTTTATGTTAACCATCAGAATCGGTGTATGGTTAAATAAATGCTAAATATGAATCGGCATACGACACCAAGTAAAACTATGCGAAACATAAAAAAAATTGCCCTCCTCATTGGGATCCATGCGTGAAAACTGTCAAGTGCCCACAGTAAAAAAAATGAATTTTAAATATTCAATAATTTAAAAATTGTTTATTAAAAAATAAGGTACTATTATTTTTACACTCGTTCTTATGTAAAATATATAATTCTTGTTTTATTCAAACGGGCTTTAAAATTGGAAGAAATTTATAGTAGAATTACATACCTATTACATACCTTTTCCTATTTTTTTGTAGTTTGAGAGAAATTAATATAACCATGAACTATTTCATGTAAAATTTTGCGAATTCCGTAAGTTGTCAAAGCTACCAAAACAATAATAAATTAATTGTATTTAACTAATTTGTTGATGCGTGTGAAGTTTTCTACAGATTTTTCTACAGATATACGTATACAAATCCAATTGGAATTTTTGTGATCCTATTCGATTCTGATTGATTGCGTTAGTATTGGTGCAGAAAGTACACTGTTATGAAATTAATTTTTTTTTAATCCAATATACATGTTTTCCAAATAAAAAAATATGTTTTCGAACTATATGAATTATTATTAAAATGTTTTATAATCAAACATAATAAAAAATTTAAATAAAGTAAGCAACATAAAATTGATATAATTATCGTAAATCACGACACCAAATACTTTAAGTTGAAGATGTTATATTATAATCCTTCAATATTCTATAAAAGAAGGAATCATATGTATAGTCTTACGCCTATGGCATTTATATCAAACGAAATTCAGAATTGCATTTATATTGGATAATATTAACAAATATAATATTAAATTCCAATGGATTCCAATTGATCAATGAAACAAACCACCAAAGAAACCAACCTGAAATAAATCATATAAATAATATCAATAAGAATTAGTACTAAATCAACTTAAATCCAATTAGAAATTGTGAACGAGTATTCAAACAAAATTTTTTATTACTTGAATTAAAATCGAGCCTGTGAAGTTTCTAACAAAAAATATTCCTATTGGAATTATATATGTATACAATGTCAATGGGATAATATGGCGGCTGCGTTAATCGTATTGGAATCCCATAACATTTAAATATGTATTGGTGTATATAATCTATCTGTCGCTTTCTTTTTAGATGTATGTGTCCCTTTTTCTAATATTTTTCACTCAAAATTTTAAAAAATGCCTATACTTTTGAATTTTTAAAAACCTTAACAAAATAAAATAAACCTAAATGTAATAAATATTAACGAATTATTTGATTTATTTATGTATCTCATTTAAATTTATTTCAAAACGGAGACCGTGAATACCACTTTTTCGTTTTGGGGTGTTGAGTTAAATTTTCGAATATTTTAATTTATTCATATTACAAGAGGTTTGGGCAACATTCGGCAATATAGGTGAAGTGTGCCTATATATGGCCCATATTATCCATATGATGCGATCCCCAAACGGAGACCGTGGATTCTTGTTAATACCACTTTATCGTTTTGGGGTGTTGAGTTAAATTTTCGAATTTTTTAATTTACCCCTATTACAAGAGATTTGGGCAATTTGTTGGTACTCTGTTACAACTTTATTGCATATATGAACTGTTATTATCAAAGCCAAAGTCCATTTGTCGCATATATCTAGAGCCTAGAATAATAAGCGTGGTCGGAGAGAATTGTCTGAATCACCTACAAAGACCTGTTTGGTTGGGCATTATGGAAGCTATGCCTACCACAGTATTATTTTTCATGGAAAATCTTTATTTAGGGTTTGATTTATTAAATTTACGTAATAGTTGAGGTAAAATTGTACGTTTTATAATGTACAAATTTTAGAAGTTTAAAATATTTCAGGGGTTTAATGCTAAGTTATACTTTTTTAACCATAAATCTGCTATTTAAATTAAATAACTTGATCCTGAAAGCAAATTTTTTAAAAATATTTTTGAAAGAAATTGCAAAAAAATTTAATGAGAACATCAAGAAAGGTACCCAAGAATTGGCCTCCAAGATATTGTGATCTGACGCCGTTAGACTTCTTTTTATGAGAGTATCTGAAATCACTTGTTTACAACAATAAACCACAATCAAATCCTGCACTAGATTTAAATGTTTTTATTTAATAAAAAAAAACTTCCGGAAGCTCTTATTGGATCACCCTTTATAATAAAATAGACCGAATACATGCTAAAAGCATTAATTTTCAACATCTGATTACGATCGGTCGTGTGAATGAAACAGTCTTTGATCCCCTGATGGAGTGAATAATTCTTTGGTCGACCCATCTGACATCTCAGTACTATGGATAGTTTCAGTAGCAAGAAGCTATGTAATGTGTAGTTGTACGTAAATTACACCGATATCCGTACGTCCTGTAATTTGGCTGTGATGGTGTAAGGTATAGGACGTAAATAAGAGAGCCAAGAGCGCATTGAACCTCAAAAATATTGAAACCAAACAAATATATTTAAAATGAAAGAGTTTTCTTCTAGTAGTGAATAAATCACTCACGTTTTGATCAGTTGTTGTTCTATTGTAGAATTTTGTTTTTTAAGATTCCATTTGTATATATTAAGATTCATCATCTTTACCATAAATTTCTTCCGGATATGCACACCACTCTTCCGAAATATTCATTTTTTTATATTCTGTAACGTTCGTGATGTTAAAAGATAAATAATATCAAAGACTATATAAATATACAAAGACTTTCCATTTCATACAAAATACGAGTAAATTATTTTGGGTACGACCAATTTTATTTTGGGTACGATCGCATCAAGAAGACTGAAATCCAAACCTTGTTATAGTAGTAAAATAATTGTATGCATTTGTTTCTAATTTTAAAATTTTTTCGTTTTAGAAGTTGCACTGTAAAACAGCAATTTGAAAATGTATACTTTTTTATGTTATTATGGAAAGTCTTTGTATATTTATAGTTTTTGATTATATTTTCTTGTTTCATTCAATCTGTATGTGGTATTTGATTCGCTGATTGGCGCACGTTTTGTTTTTAATTTTATGAAACTATAGTTAGGAATTAAAAGATCTTTAAAAATCCGTCACATTAGTCACATCCTAAACAAATTTTTGTTTTGTTTTAGACAACTTGAAATCAAAATTGTATGCGTATCGACCTACCAATTGGTCTCCCAATTGCAAAACAATTTTCAACGGTCATTTGAATTGAATCCAATAGCTAATCGTTAAATAGAGGAATTACGTATATTTTGCAATATGCTCAATCAATGTATGTATTCAAAAAAATTCTCCATATTTCCTTTATTGGATAAAACGCGACCAAATAGACCACATCCAACACGTAGTTAAGAAAATGTAGCGGAGATAGCGGGGATTGTACAGAATGACATGTCGATTGGCCTGTCGATCTTCCAGTTTGTGACCATTTCGGTCTTTGGGGCTCATGAAAAGTTTATAGAAAATCCACTATTTGCGACAAAAATGTATTTTTTAACGGATACGTTATTAAGCAGAATTGATTTATTTGGGCTATCAAAAGAGGTTCAAGAGATACTATTATACATCCAGACAGAACCATCGTTTGTTGTGGCGTATGGGCTGGTGGATTCATCGATCCGTATTTTTTCAAAAATGAGACCGGTCGTACACGTTACTGTGAAAATAAAGGTTAGTTTTTTTTTATTATATTTAATATTACGACTGAGTCTTGTATCCATTTAGTAATTTACATTGTATAATACGTATTTCATTAGTCGGAGTAATCACATGATTATCGCTAGTTTCGTCTAACTCCTCCTCAGATTTTTCGCCACAGTAGGTCTACTGATCTCCCGGTTGCGATAAGTCTAGCGCTTTGGTTCTTTGCAGTCTTCTTGTTGGAGTGGTAGTCAGCATACAGCGTATGTCCGGATTTATATGCTGATGCAGACGTTGTAGATGTTTTGTTACACGATAATTAATTTCATCCACGACAAGCCCGATCTTTAGATCTTGACGAAGGTTGTCGTTTCGAAGTTACCATGGTGTATTAACGATGCAACGCAGGATCTTATTTTGAGCTGTTAGTATGATTTTGATATTTTAATTTTTGGCACAACCCCAGAGTTGGCTGCCATATGTCCATACAGGTTAAGAATTTGTTTGTATAACAGAAGTTTGTTGTGGATCGCTAGTTCAGATGGTCTCCCTAAGAGCCAATACATTTTTTTGAATTTTATGTTTAGTTCATCTCTTTTCTTTTTTATGTGTTCGTTTCATGTAAGCTTAGCATCTATAGTCATGCCGAGATATTTAGCAGTGTTTGCATGCGGAACTCCTATCGTGTTTATCATAATTGGTATATGATTAACTTTTAGATTTGTAAAGTTCACTTGGATTGATTTCGCTTCATTTAATTTAATTCGCCATTTCTTCGTCCAATTACATATCAGGTTAGTAGCCCTCTGTAATTTACTATAGTGGAGTCATTGATGTTATTTGCTGTTGCATGTATTGCCGTGTCATTGGCGAAAGTGGCCAATGTTGCCTCAGTAATTGATATATCTCTTGTATATAGGAGATAAAGGATTGGTCCAAGAACACTCCCTTGTGGTACTCCTGCTGTTATTCTTTTTAATTGAGAGTAGTCACTATCATATCTTATCGGAAGTGCCTCTCTAATATGTATGATTTTAAAATTTGAAAAAATTGAAGTTTGAATTCTAGCCCCTGGTGCCATACTTTGTCAAATGCTTTCACTACATCAAGGAATACGGTTGAGCATATTTGTGTGTTTTCAAGTGGTTTCTCGATTACAACAGTAATTTGATGTACATAGTTGTTCTATCGTAGAATTTTTTTCCCTAAATCCAAATTCATGTGTAGGGATGAGATTCCTATCTTCGATAATTGGTATTAATCTTTTAAGAAGAACCTTTTCAAATAGTTTCGATAATATTGGTAGCAGAAAAATTGGCCTTTATGAATCTTAATCATTCGGAGGTTTGTTCGGCTTAAGTATCATAATTACTTCTGCAATTGAAAGTATCATAATTACTTCTGCAATCCACTGTCTTGGTACATATCTTAGTCGAAATGCTGCATTAATTATATGCACTCGTTTCCTCAATGCTTTCTCTGGTATCGCTTTTATTATTCTTGATTATTCTTGATTTCCCAATAAATTTCTTTGAGTGTTACCGGTGTAATTTTTATTTCATCCTGTTAATATATCGAAGTAATATTTTTCTCGTCTGTATATTTGGGGTAAGGCTGGACTGTTTCTTCAAGGTGATTGGCAAACAAATCTGCTTTTTGTTTATCATCTCCAGCCCAATTTTCTTTATTTTTAATTGGACCATTTGTGTAACAAATTAAAACACCTAATAAAAAACATTAAAAATCAATCAGTTAAATACCTTATCACTCTTACTGGGCAAAAAGGTAATGATTATTCATTATGGAAAGCAACTAAAACCTTAAAAGGCCCAAGCTTCAGGTTACTTCAATTAGAAGCTAGCTTGCGGGAACAATCTGGTGAACCGTTTATTTTTTAACGGATACGATACTAAGCAAAAGGGATGTATTTGGGCTATCCAAAGAAGTGCAAGAGGTTCTTATTAGAGGTTCTTACAATCAGACAAAACTGTTTGTTGTTGTTTGTGGGTTAGTGGATTCATCGGTTCAAATTTTTTCAAAAACGAGACCGGTCGCCACCATACTGTAAAAATAAAAGCTAGTTTGCGGGAACAATCCGGTGAACAGTTAATTTCACGCTTCGCGCCATTGAATTAGCTATCTAGACCATGTGATATCACATCATTTTTTCTTTGGGGCTACGTAAAAATCAAAGTGTAAATAGATAATTCGGTTACGATTGAGGAATTAGAAGTCAACATTATTTGTGTCATTGGGCAAATACCAAACGAAATGCTCGTACGCGTCATCGAAAATTGGAGCTTCAGAATGGGGTTTAGCCGCAGTTATGGTCAACATTCAAAAGAAAAATCTTTACCAAAATAATGTAGAAAAGCATATTTTTTATGATAGTTATGGTTATAGTAGTAAACCGTCCAGGTAGCGCAGTAGTTAAAGCTGCGGCAGTTGGAGCGGGAGGTACCGGGTTCGAATCCCAATTCGGAGCAAGATGCAAATTGGTTTTTCACATGCGCAGATGGTACTACAAAAAAACTCGGGCCTATAGCCGTACATAAAGTGGTATCACAACGGACCGGTCGGCGGTCTAAGTGTGCGATAGCAGCCACAACAACCTAACCTCACCTATGGTTATAGTATAAAACTGCCGGTTTATTAAAAAAAATAGCAAATGGTTATGCTGTGGAATTTTACGTAATTATTTCTATCAGTGATGAGATAAATGAGTGATTTTATAAAGGTTTTTGAAATCAATTTATTTATTGTTATTAACACTGGCGACATGGAACGATTAAACAAGGAACTTAACAAAGGTAGATCCAGACATTTACCTGCCGTTACCGAGCTTATTAAAAATGAATATGTGCTTGATAAAATGTTTTAAATAGGGGATTACCGACGTTGTTTGGGGAACAGTCTATATGTTTGGAGAATTGTCTGGTATTATCTGGTAATTGTCTAGTGATCTGGTATTAAGATATGATATGATCTGGTTGTTTGTTATACAGTACGGACCAGCTATGGCCTGTTAAGGCAAGTATAAGACTCCTCCCAAAAATCATTACAAAATTGTAAAATATAATAAAAAAGATAAATTTGTCTTAACAAGATCAAAGTACAGACAGTTAAAAAGCCAAAGTAAAAATTATTCAAATTATGTTTAATTACTTAAAATTTTCAAAATTTCAATTCACACAAAAGTGACCATTTTTTTTATTTATTAGTTAAGATGATTAAAAAATGTTAAGATGATTAAAAAACTTTTCGAAGCTGACTTTTGTCATTTTTTAGCATATTTTGATCATTTGGCTTTTGATATTAACTTATTTTCGTCTGGTGGTCGATTTTTTGACAACAACTTTGTTAGTTTTTTAGAAAATATATATCTAAAACTATTATTGAACAACGGAAGTTTAAATAAAGCGTAAACATAAAGTTTTTCTTGTAGAGAGGAAACTGAAAAAATATTAGGGGTTGGAAAATCGACCATTAGCCAGTATCGGCCAAACTATTTGTTTTTTTTTGCTTTTCTGTGTAATTCTACATATGTTCATTTAAAGCAAATTGGCCTAGAAACTGTCTTACGGCTACTAAATGTGATGCCGTGCCTGACCAGGCATAAAATTTACTTTGATTATTTCTTTATATCATACTATTTACAGTGACTTCTATCAGAGCAAATCATTTTTCTGCAACAGGTACTGTTCAAGAAAATCGATTAAGGGGGCAGTTTTGAAAATAAAGGATGGGCCACCAATGGATGGGCATTGTAGATTTACACGCCAACGCTGTTACCAATTACCTGGGTTCAATTTGTGGAAACAATGGTGGTGGCTTAGTAAACTTAACAGCTTGATTGTCAATTCTTGGAAAAGTTAGAAATTACATTGCGTAATCTCCAAAGAACTAAGAGAGTTCAAGTGACCGAAAAACTTTTACTTACTTCGAAGTCAGTCCTGAGAGAAGACGATAGTGATGATGCTGGATGTGCAAAGATGGATGATCTTGAAATTTTCCGCACGGCTTAGAGGCGCGCGTCTTCGTTAAAGATCAGGTCCTCTAAGCAGCACGATTCAAACTAACATATCACATTTATTTATTTCAAGTGTAATGTGCATTTGCATATCAAATGTACCGCTATTTTTCATGTGTAATGAACTTTTTGTAAGGAACTAGAAATGTGGATTACTTTGAAATACTGTTAATAATGTGCGATTGCACATGAAGTACATTTGTGTTCATTATTTGGAATTAATTTATATTTTCTTTAATTTTTTTACAATACAAAACATTTTTAAAAATTATTTTGTATATAACAAGTCAATGGTCGATTTTTCGACCTTCACTTTTCTGGTAAGCGAAAATCTTTAAAAAAAAATCCAGATTTCCAATAAAGAGGATACCACATTTCCCATGAACACAGAGCGTACAAAAAACCAATGCATTCCGGTACTGGACGGAAATGGATTAAAACATGATTCAAATAATTGAAATAGTAATTGTGCTATTTAATACCATTTGCCAGACGGTGCTTTAAAATGATCCAAAATTTGATATCCTTTTAAAAAAAAATTGCGTACAAAAATATGTCGTTTTCATTCATTTCTGTATCTGTTTTTAATAATGGTAAGGTATTTCTCGCAATCCATTTTTTAAATACACAATAACCAGCGTAATAAGTTATTGCATTAGTTGTTAAAGAACTAAATTCGGCTGTATTTTTAAAGATATCCATTTATTATGATGATACATAATCCATTCCCGGATATTTCAGACTTAAGTTATATTCGTCCTTACGATTTCCAATTAAGTTGCAAATTAACAGAATCGTTTGGTACACAATTCGAATGAACAGAATAAAATAGAATTTTCGTAACAAGTATATTTGCAAAGTGAACTTCAATTTCATAGATTAATGGTATATAGTTATATCATCCTTTACCTCTCAAAGCTGAGAAAAAAATCTCTAATGCGTCTTGGTTGATTTTTCCTGTTAGTATATAATCGGTAGCCAAAGTACCTTTGAGGTATGTAATTAGTCCTAATCTAGCGCACAAAGATAAATCTAATCCTTTAATAAACTCATTTTTAGTTCTCATTTTTTGACAAAATTTTAAATTTTTTAAAAATTGTATACTTTGTTCCACATAAATATATGTTTTGCTGTTGACTGTAAGTGGATGTTCATAGAGATTTTTTGATGTATTAAAATTGCGAAAATTCAATAATAAAAAATATTATTGAACTTTTCAATAATTTTCACTGTGGGTATGACATTCTCCAAACAGTTTTCATAAATTAATTATAATGTTTTAAGTGTTGTAAGTAAGGCGAAGGCACAGTGTTGCTTAAAACTTATACTGTTAACTTTACACTCATTTTTTAAAAGCAACAGCAAGTCATATTGCGTAAATATATTTTTGTTGTTAACACTAATAAATTATACTCTTACAAAGATGATTGGAGTTGGTACCTGGTTAGATATCTATAAATAAATTTGCTTTCTTGTGTTATATGTCTATTTTATACTCCAAATTCGGAAGAAATTAAAAAATTTGATTTTAAAAATCACGAGTTATTGAAACTACTTATTTAGGTCAATAAAACCATGAAGCAAAAATTTCACTACGAAATTATTAGCCGTTTTACGTCCTTCCATTGTCGCTTCAAAATAATTTGTCACTTGAAAAAACTACGCGACATCTGTCGTAAAAAGTGACTTTAGACGGAACAAACTACTAAGAGAATAGGAAAATTGATGTGACGTGACTATAGTCATGAAAAATGACATGATACGACTATGGGAATTATAGAATGCAATGCCCTCTGTTGTTCTGATATTTCGGAAAATAAACAGAACGATATATATGATTATTATACACAAGAAAAGGAAAATATAAATAAAATATAGGCTTTTCACCTGCTACTCACATTACTGTTCGAACTATTTATACTAATTTTATTTTATATGCGAAAGGTTCGGATAGAAGATACTTCTCTGAATGTATTCCTCAGTGGTCAAGGGTCAAATAGTCCATATATTATTTTGGTAAAATTATCATTGATTTGTTTGGTAATGGTTCTTAAATAGCAAAATTAATTCAAGCTGTAATTCGCTATAAATAAATAAATAAATAAACAATAACGTTGTCTTTGTCTTTTAGTTGGAGTTTTATAATTATTTTCTCTTTTCGTCTTTTTTGACTGTCAGTCAGTTTTCCCGATGGAATAAAGCCTTAAAGATTACTCGATAAGTTATTTTATTTTTGTAAAAGTACCTCAAAATGACTCACCTATTATTTCTAAGAAAAAACATTTGCAAATTGCAAATTATAAAGTTGATCATTGTTTGACTATATTACTGAAAAAGATCATGCAGGGTTTCAGATCTCGTATACAACAAAAGATGTCATATGAAAATCAAAATATATAACCATGTTTGTATAAACACCGTTTTAACCCGAAATAGTTAATATTTTATTATTAATTAATGTTATAAATTTTCAAATTTTCCACATACGTATTTATTTCTAAAAAATCTTCTAAAATTCATCTTATATACGTATTTATTTCTTAAATTTTGTCGTTGATCATAGACTGATGATAACAGTCTTTCTTATCGTATGGTGATTTCAAGTTTATTATTGACCAGAATTATCTAATTAACAACATATTTGAATGAGATTGTACGAGTTAGCTGTTATCTTGATTTGCTAATCATTAATAAATAACATAAAAATAAATAATAATATACATACCATATATTAGCCGTGTATTATTATTCTATTTTGATACACGCGTTAATCAGCCTTTTTATCTATATTTAAAAATAAATTTAACGCACTATTTATAGGTAAACCCTATTTATCTATAAGCAAGGTATAAATTTTAATCCAATTTTAAATCAACAATTCATTTGTAGCGATGCGTGAGCGTAGCCTAAAAATGAATTAAGGGTAGTTTGAGCAACACAGTCGGCGGAAGGAAAAACAAAATTTCAGCACATTTTAATTGGTAGTTTTATGTATATCCGGAAAATTTTTGTTTTATATAAAAACGAAAATTTTCTGAATTCAAATTTTTGAGTATACACGTTGATCCAGAAGAGTTAGGGTAAATCTCTTTTTACCTAAAACATCTAATATTATACATTTTAAATTAATTAAACATCATAATTATATTATTATAATTTAAATAAATTAATTTATAAAAAGTTCATAAAAAATGTTTAAGTTCATTTACACCCGCTAAATATAAATTAAAATATTAGTGGATTTGTAAGGACATGTTCCTCAACACATACAACACTCTATAAAGTGGTGACCCCGACGTGATTGCGGGTGGTTTTTATGGAACGAAACGATAAAAGCATGAACAAAATTATCTAAATAAATTATCGAATTGAAATTTGAATACGACGAATCTTTATCAAACAACTATAACGTGGAGTTATAATTACAAGTTATACACGTGGAGTCGATACTAATTATATACTAATAATTATAACACGGATATTATAACTGTATAATTATAATCAAAGGCAGCAACTAAAGCATCTTTAAGCAGCATAATAAATCAAACTTTATCATAACAACTAAGCAGATACATCAACAGCTTCGCAGTACCAGATCACCTGTTATATAAATCGGATTTTAATATTTTTTGTTTAAAAAGGAAAGGGCGAAAGTGTTGAAATTTTTTTTTTGATTTTGTTTTGAGTGTGTTGCTCGGTTAGATCGTTTTTTGAAATATGTCGAGTGGACAGTGCTCCGAGGAGGAGAGTGACACAATTTCGTCTCCTGTGGGTGCCGGAGAGTCCTCATCGAATAATAACAACGTTAACAAATTAATTACATTGACACCTGAACAATTACAACTGTTGGTTGATACTAGCGTCCAGAAGCTTTTAAAGGTCCACCTATCCGCAGGGCATTCAGGAGCGTCTAAGAGTGAGAACATAAACGAAAAAGCCTTAGGGTCAACGCCTAATTTAGAGGTAGGACCAAAAAATAAAGAAATTTCCCACGTAGCCTTTAAACCACCTCAACCACTTTTTTGTCAGAACCCTACAGTTTGGTTTGCTATTTTGGAGCAACAATTTAATGTAGCACATATCGAGCGTGAGTCCACCAAATACTCACATGCCGTAAGTGCATTAGATTCACGGCTACATGACCAGTTCGCTGGGTTAATAACTAGGGACAAAGGACAAACTCCATATTCCACATTCAAACGAGAAATAATCCGAGGTTTAGGCGAGTCGGAAAAAACGAAACTACATAATTTACTCCACGGACTGACATTAGGAGACAGAAAGCCTAGTCAACTGTTAGAAAAGTTCCGGTTAGATGCGGGTGGCAAATTTAATGAAGAGTCATTACGACAATTATGGATGTCCAGACTACCGCAACAGGTTCAAATGGTATTGTCACCATTTGAAAACGACCTGACCCTAACAGTATTGGCTGAACGGGCTGACAATTTAATGGAAACTTTGTCTCATACGCAATTACATTCTGTCGCATCAACTTCGAACACTGATCCACCCTCTTTAATGAATAGGCCCGACGAAAGTTCTTTGGACGAAAAATTAATAAATTTTGAAGCTCGTATGAAAAGGGAAATTTCCGCTTTATTTGATAGCAAGTTAAGATCTCGTAGCCAATCACGACACCAATCAAAAAACAACCGAGCCCGTTCAAGTTCGCGTGAATCCAATCGCGAGGATAACGAATGTTTTTACCATAGACGTTTCAAACTTAGAGCTCTTAAATGTGTCGTAGGATGCATACATCATGCATCTTTTCTTAGCCGTAAAGCCGGCGAAGCAAATTCAAAAAACTAATTGCTCATCAGCATTCCGCGACAGTGTATGAAATAACACGTGTAAACAAATAACACATGTCGCCTATTAATATTAGAAAAATATTCCCAACGCCGATTTCTAATTGATACTGGGGCGGATGTATCAGTAATTCCTCCAGATTTACAAAACGTTGAAAAGAGTGAATCAAAATTTGGTTTATATGCGGCAAACGGAACGCGTATTAGAGCTTTTGGTACGCGTACGCTTAAATTGAACATTGGTCTCAGGCGAATTTTTTTATGGAAATTTATTGTTGCGGAAGTATCTTTACCTATTCTGGGTGCCGATTTCCTAAAAAGTACAGGTCTTATAGTTGATTTAAAAAAACGTCGCATAGTTGATCCCATAACTTCAATGTTTACTTTAGGTTCTCTAACGAAAATACAGGATACGTCTCTGTCACTGGTGAATAGGTCAGCTATATCCTCAGATATTTACGAATTGTTGTCGGAATATGAAAAGATCACCCGAGAGACTGTTGGTGTCGCGGACGTTGAGCATAATGTGATACATCACTTACCAACGAACGGTCCACCAGTATTTTGTAAGGCACGGCGTTTATCACCTGACAAATTAAAGATAGCCAAGGATCATTTCGAAAATATGGTTTTACAGGGAATTTGTCGTCCCAGCAGTAGCCCATGGTCTAGCCCACTGCATTTGGTACAAAAAAAGAACGGCGAATGGAGACCGTGTGGGGACTACCGCGCACTCAACAATGTAACTGTTCCGGATAGATATCCAATACCTCATTTGCAGGATTTCACATGCCAGTTAGCAGGGTGTATTATTTTTTCAACGATTGATTTAGTGCGCGCGTATCATCAAATTCCAATCGCACCCAATGACATACCTAAAACGGCCATAGCAACTCCTTTCGGATTATTCGAGTTTAGGTGAATGACATTTGGTTTGCGGAACGCAGCGCAATCATTCCAACGGCTCATGCATGCCATATTATCAAATTTTAATTTTTGTTTTGTTTATTTGGACGACATTTTAGTCGCATCCAGTTCAAGGGAAGAACACATTGCACACTTACGCTTAATTTTTCAAAGATTATCCGAGGCTGGGCTAATTATTAACATCGATAAGTGCGTTTTTGCGAAACCTGAAGTTTTGTTTTTAGGACATTTAGTGACCCGTAACGGAATTTTGCCATCACCAGAGCGTGTTAAAGTTATTGCACAATTAGAACGTCCGATCACTGTCCAGCAGCTGAAACGTTTTTTGGGAATGATAAATTTTTACAGACGATTCATTCCAGCAGCTGCTCGAGATCAAATAGTATTAAACGACTTCCTGAAAGGTTATCGCAAAAACAGCAAAATGCCGGTAAATTGGTCAGAAACTGCCATCAAATCGTTTGAAGTGTGTAAGTCGAAACTATGCGAAGCTACAATCTTAGCTCATCCGGTAAGTACAGCGCGTTTGTCCATCATGGTAGATGCATCAGACGTGGCGGTAGGTGCGGTAATTCAACAGCTAATTGAAAACGAGTGGCAACCTTTAGGTTTCTTTTCTATTCGTCTTACCCCAGCGCAACAAAGATATAGTGCATACGACAGAGAACTGTTATCAGCGTATTTGGGGATTCGACATTTTAAGTATCTGCTCGAAGGTAGAGAATTCACCTTGTTTACCGACCACAAGCCCTTAATTTTTGCCTTTAAACAAAATCCGGATAAAGCATCACCCAGGCAACGACGACAATTGGATTTCATAGGACAGTTTACCACTGATCTGCAGCATGTGTCAGGTAGCGCTAATGTAGTAGCAGACACACTTTCACGAATCGAAACGGTTGAGATAATCGAAAGTGTGGATTACTCAGCAATTGCCGAAGCTCAGGAACATGATCAGGAGTTGCTAGAAGTATTAAAAGATAATAAAACATTATTGAAATTTGAGCGATTTCCTGTACAATTTAATTCAGACAAGATGTTATATTGTGACATATCCACCGGCAAACCTAGGCCTTATATCCCAGCTAAGTTTCGCAAGCTAGTTTTTGACTCGTTTCATAATTTGGCTCATCCGGGTGTCAAAGCATCAGTTAGACTGCTAACTGAACAGGTCGTCTGGTTTTCTATAAAAAAGGACGTTAAATTGATGGCTCAGTCTTGTATCGCATGTCAGAGAGCTAAAATAGGTAGGCATATTAAAACACCTATTGGTAACTTCGCACCTACATCGGAACGATTCTCTGAAGTACATCTCGATTTAATAGGTCCACTGCCAATATCAGAAAACAATCGTTAGTGTGTTACCTTAATTGATAGACATACGCGTTGGCCGGAAGCAATACCGATACCAGATATTACAGCGGCTACTGTCACTTTCGCAATCTATTCCACTTGGATCGCACGCTTTGGAGTTCCATCCTTTATTGTCACGGATTAAGGCTCACAGTTTGAGTCACAATTGTTTTCAGAACTATCGATACTGTTAGGATTCGAGCATAGGCGCACAACGGGATATAACCCCAAGTGCAATGGCATGATAGAGAGATGGCATCGGACGCTTAAAGCCGCTATTATGTGTCAGGATAGGGCAGATTGGTCTATCATATTACCATCGGTTCTCCTAGGGCTGAGAACAGCATTTCGTGACGAATGGCAAGCATCGTCGGCAGAATTAGTATACGGAAAGTCATTAAGAGTACCGGGTCAGTTTTTAGAGCCCACTAAACAAATAGTTCCACAGACAGATTTCGTCAAACACCTGAAACAACATTTTAGTGAATTCAGTCCTATTCCAGCGACACGACATTCACAAACTAAAGTTTTCATCAGTAAAGAAATAGAAAATTGCTCACATGTATTCTTGAGAACAGACTCGCTTCGTAAGTCACTTCAACCACCTTATACAGGTCCTCATAAAGTACTGAATCGTTTTGAAAAGTTTTTAGATCTCGATATTAATGGCAAAAAAGTAAGAGTGTCCTTAGATAGAGTCAAACCATGCTTTTCTGAATTTCCTGATGGAAGCAACGATAAACCAGTTGGACAGCGAGAAGTAAAGACCCGATCGATTGTCGATGACGCAGTTCCAATGCCAAATCCAGTAGCAACTGGTAAGCGAGTTACTTTCGGTCCGGAGCCTGTGCAAGTAACAAGGCCAACAGTAACAAGGACTGGACGTAGTATTACACTTCCGCAACGTTTTCTTTCGTAGGATTCTCTGAATCCCACTGGAGGGGGAGTATGTAGCGATGCGTGAGCGTAGCCTAAACATGAATTAAGGGTAGTTTGAGCAACACAGTCGGCGGAAGGAAAAACAAAATTTCAGCACATTTTAATTGGTAGTTTTATGTATATCCGGAAAATTTTTGTTTTATATAAAAACGAAAATTTTCTGAATTCAAATTTTTGAGTATACACGTTGATCCAGAAGAGTTAGGGTAAATCTCTTTTTACCTAAAACATCTAATATTATACATTTTAAATTAATTAAACATCATAATTATATTATTATAATTTAAATAAATTAATTTATAAAAAGTTCATAAAAAATGTTTAAGTTCATTTACACCCGCTAAATATAAATTAAAATATTAGTGGATTTGTAAGGACATGTTCCTCAACACATACAACACTCTATACATTTAATAAAATATATTTGTATACAGCCGCTTGCCGGGACCGGTCTTCGTTTGAACGAAAATGTCCAAAAAGAAATGTTTCGTAAATCCTAGTTATTTGTTTTTGGCCAATTGATGTCAAATAAAAGAACAATAAAACCAACAATTGTCTTCCAATTATCTAAAAGTGTACATTACGATTTAAAATACTTTAAGCTTAAGTTTTTACAAATTAATATTTGCTATTAAGGTGATAAGATAGAATAGTAATATTAAGACAACCTTGAATTTAACAAATTATTTATTAAAAAGATTTTTCGTAGAAAGAAACAAAAATTTGTATCAAGGGAACTCGGTTTTTTATATTTTGGCTTAAAAAACGAGATACCAGTAAAGCACAAAGTTTGCTGAGCTGGTGAATTTAAAATCTGTTTTAAACATCCTTTGCGATTGTTTTATGAGACTTCTTCCAAAAATTCGATCGGTTAAAATAGAGACAAGAAAACTCAAAATGGCTGAGGATGCATTAGACAAAATTTTACCACCAACGCAAACAGAAAATCGCTATGTGATTCCTCGTTATGTGATCACTATATGATTCTCTTCGGTTTTCGGAGTAAACTAAATATTCAGTGAATGCCATACTGTATATGGAACGAATGCACCGTCTACACAGAGTATTTCCAAGTGGTTTTAACTATTTCCTAGTGGACATTTTTCTTAGAGGACGAGCCTCATAAGGTTGACCTAAATCTTGGACTGATGGCGTTACTGTAGCTCTGGTGAAGCCCACAGTTGATGAAGATTCATGATTGACCCAAGAAATTATTGCTTATGAATTGTAATTAAATTGAATATTTAATAATCATCTCGGAAACACGAAGAAATCTGTTTGATTGGTCCCACGAGTTTTAAAGGAGCCCTAGAAAGAGTCTCGAGTGCATTTTGCTATTTTTTCTTAAATAAATTCGACCATGAGCAGTCTAGCAACTTTAGTATAGTTAGACTGGAAACAGAACAAGTGTCCGTGGTATAGAGCCCAACAAAAGCAAACCCACCCATAAACTTCACGCGATCAATAATTTACTTCACGCGATCAATAATTGTGGCTGCTATTCCACTGAGACCTGTTACTGCAAAATGGTATAACGAAGACATATATATATATATATATATATATATATATATATATATATATATATATATATATATATATATATATATATATATATATATATATATATATATTATATATATATATATATATATATATATATATATATATATATATATATATATATATATATATATATATATATAATATATATATATATATATATATATATATATATATATATATATATATATATATATATATATATATATATATATATATATATATATATATATATATATATATATATATATATATATATATATATATAAATATATATATTTATATATATATATATATATATATATATATATATATATATATATATATATATATATATATATATATATATATATATATATATATATATATATATATATTTATATATATATATATATATATATATATATATATATATATATATATATTTATATATATATATATATATATATATATATATATATATATATATATATATATATATATGTAGAGAGTTTATTATTAGTTTTATATAAAGATTATTTATATAAAGATCCGAATAGTACAAAACTATTAATTCAAGGCTGGGATATGTATTGTTCGATTGTTTGTCAACCATGATTTCTGTAATATTTTTCAAAAAATATTTGTTAATACATAGATTCAGTCTATATGTAGAAATCTTTATATTAAATATATTAAATAAAATAATTTCAATGCAGTGAAAGGGCTTAATCGATAGATAAGAACCTCTTTTTTTTTTTTTTTTTTTTTTTTATATTTTATTCTATGCTATCTTTTTTGGGGCTCAAGGCTCTCCCAGCTTTTTCGTGGTTCGCTTATTTGCTTCCTACTTTACGCCTCAACGGCCAAATCGAGGACGTACGGCTATAGGTCCGATTTTCGTAGAACCATCTACGCATTGCATAGCTCCATGCCAGCCTATAGTACTGACATGGAAGATGGGTCGGCCCATGAGTTCTGCACTCCAACAGAGGGTCATAGATGTGTTCATTTACACCACCGATCGTAATCAGATGGTGAAAAATCCCTTTTGCATCCTGCCCCTATCGGGATTCGAACCCGGTACCTTCCGCTCCAACTGCCACAGCTTTAACCACTGAGCCACCTGGGCGGTAAATAAGAACCTCTTAATTAAAGATAAAAATATAAAGATAGACTAAATTAAGATAAACAATACAATGAAAGAACGCAATTGGATTTTGATAATAACTCATGAATCGATAGTTCGATGGAAAACGAATCTTCTGGCTATGGTTGTTTCTTCCAAAAGTATTTGTTAAATCGGTCGTTTATTTCCAAGAAACCCACATTAGCAACCTAGTTTCTATAGGTTTACAATATATGGTAACGGTTCCAAATTGCGTTCATTTACGAATCGATGAAAAAACTCGGTTGGATTACGATCAAACATCGCTACACATTCTTATGCAGAGTCTAAAATATAATGAAATAAAACTACGGTCTTATTAATACCAAAGGGCATGTTTCCGTTGCAGTTTTTCAGTAAGGTGATATCGAAATTTCGTATTTGGCAGATTTCTATTAAGCGGAGCTAACACATCTCCTATACGGTTTAACGAGAAATCTAATATAGAAAGATTGCCATTTTTTATATGGTGTGGTGCAACGTATAGCAAAAATTCGAAATGCATTATGTCTACTGTTAGATAAAGAGTTTTTTTTATACAGCACCAAGTTCTGATTCGCCTATTATGTGTGATTTCCTGATTTCTGGTATTCATGCAAATCGAGGCTGATTCACAACTGATTTATTTACACACTCCCGATTATAATCAGATGATAAATATTATTTTTTACTTTATTAAGATTCAAACCGGACTTCTTTTGCTACAACTTACTGTTATTTTACTAACACTTTGGTTAGATTTATAATTAAATATAGAACCTGATCCTGATCCTGATGTTTATAATTGCAATATTAGTTATATGTATTATATTATTTGGTTACGTTTAGACAGATCTTCGAAAACAAACTTCAATTTTAAGTAAGTTGAAATTTATTTTAATAGACCTGAGCTTACACTGATAACCAGAAAAATTGTCATGATTATTGTAAGTTTTACGTGAAACTTAAGAAACTAAATAATCCATGACTTAGAAGCCGTAAACGACCCTTACCGCGTCTCGATTGAGACCTTACAAAAAAGTTTCTTAACGATTGGTGCACATTGTAGGTGGTCAGCCAAACGAATGGTTTTACACACAAACGCGTTTTTATGTCATCCGATTGCATGTTAATTTTTGGTCAACGGCGGGAATCGAACTCGAGATCGCGGCGTGATGAGAAACTCTCTTAACCATTAAGCGACGGAACTAAATGAATAATTTTAAAATCACATATCTATTCGAATTAGTTGTTAATTGAATTCATTTAAACAATTATTATCATCTTATCTACTTGTCTTGTAACTACACTCCCGATCAACTAAATCTAGTCAAACCTACGCTATTCGCGCGTTTATTAAATACGATGTTTCGGATGCTCCGGTATAATACCGCATTGAGCGATATTTGCCATCAGACGTTGACCTGATCAAATGTCTACCACTTTCATTTGCTGTTTCCTCAAAATCATTCTAAAAAAAAATATCTGCAAATGTTGCTTTATTTCAAGAAGGACGAAATCTAGCAGAAGTCGCTCGTCAGTTAAACATGAACAAATCTCAAGAGTATTGAGAATGTTTCAAGAAACTAGTACCTTCAAAAGGAGACCACGTAGCAACCGGCATCGGTGTACATCTGAGCTGAGAGGGACAATCGATTTATCGTAACTTCACTGACTGCAAAATCGAAATCTTAGTGATAAGGATTACGATGTGCAAAAGGGCATAAAACAAGTTCGAGATGTAGCTTATGCTTTCTTTAAGCATCAATATGTCATAGTGATAGTAAAGGTCAAGTCTTCTGGTGTTAAGGAAGGTGTTTTATACATTTGCTATTTGCTAAAACAGTCTCGTACGGTGAAGGCTCGTACATGGTGTGGGATGGCATATGACCTAAGGAAAAAATATATTGTTTTTCGACCTAGTGGACTTAGAAATTGTTTGTATCTGGTGGATCTCAAAATCAGAAATTTGATTTCATCTAGAGCTCGTGTAAAGTAACTATTCTACACCATTCGTTAGTTTGATCCCATGTTAGAGTACATTACTCTGACATCTAATAATTTGAAAGTGCATTTTGCAGATGGTCAATGCAAATAGCTATTCTAGTTTGGTTTACTGAGTTGGTACTGTTTTACTGATTTCGTCAAAAGGGCTAAAAAGTATGGAAAAAAAGCATATAGAGTCATATGGTTTTAGCATTAAACTTTGATTGACCTCAATATTTTTGTCTTTTGTCGCCTGCTGTCAGATATGTGATGTAGATATACTATCTAGGAAGTGTATAATTCGTGATATGTACCAAGAATCTAGATACCTTTAAACTTAAGATCCGTGACTGAATTTATGTGCTATACTCTACATTTAAGATCACCTCAAAAAACTCTTTAAAAAAATGTTTAAATCCAGCACCGTGAATTGCGGTAAATGAATCTCAATTCAGAACTTTTAGTATGATTTTATGTCGGTTTGATTACAACAACAACCGCAACGGCTGCATGTTTACCACCTAAACATAGCAACCGAACAAATATTTGTTTTTATCGATGCCACACAGCTCGAATCACCTGGCATTTCATGAGTGAGATTGTACTTACGACGATGAAGTAGCCAGCTCTATCCATTGATCCAGACACGAATCCATTAATCATTTATGGAATGAACTAGAAATGCGGCACCATCTTATATCAGTCAGGTCAAGATTGCGTTGGATGAGCGGTATAGGGTGCGATCAACCAAGTTGTAAAAATCATAATCTTAATAGTGAATGGTGAACCGCACGCAACTAAGGCGCAAGGGCGAGCAAATGGTCAGTATTTAAATTTAAATATCCAAAATATTTATTTTTTATTTTGCTCAGCGCCTATAAATTAGAGCCATATCGCAAGTAATTTTTACAAAATTATACAATATTTTTAATTAACTTATAAGAATAATAATAATAATAACAAACTCTTTAGTTTTGGATCAGATGATTCTTCCTAAAAATCGTTCACAAATCCACTCGAATCATTCTCTCAAACACGTATATTTTTTTTTGTAAACTCTACAACTATCATTCATGCATTTAGTCAAACTGTTTGCAGTGTTAAGGATGAGAAGATCGATATCCTCTGGTACACTACAAATTTCACACAAATCATTTTCTATTAATTGACGTTTTAACAAATATTCTTTCCAGCTACCATGATTTATTGTTATTTTAACAATGGTTCTTAGCATTCTGGTGTTCCCCGTCAGCTTCTTATAAAAAGGAGTTTTCCTGCATAACTCAGTATACTTCTTTCCCTTTTATTCGATTGACCATTTGTGCCATCCATCCATCTGAAACATTCGAAGTATATCTTTTGCATCCTTCTTTTTATCCTTCTTTTCGACGGTTTTCAAACATCTTGCATTTACCATTTCAATCTCACTAGTAAGTTGGCTCTCATTTAATCATTGTTCTCCAATAATCTCATTCATTTCTATTTCCAATTACCTTAATTTGTGGCATTCTTGAGCAACTCCAACAAATACAATTAAATTATCTCACGCCACAATTAATTAATAAAAATATTTCGAGTTAAGTTCTTGTAATTCACTAGTACTGTCGCGACACAACTAAACATATATATCGGTAGCATATGCCTGATGAGATGGATTTGATCTTTTCGATCACACAGTCATTCAATGACGTCATCATCAAGATTGAAACCGGCCTAGTGGATTACAAGATACAAGGAACAACTCAGATTTAAATTACATTCAAATTTGCTTAAAGCAATACGCTTTCTTCAAATTCATAATTTCTTATCAATCAAGCTTAGTTTGAAATATATTTATTATCACCCAATTTGATCATGTATAGTGCTCAGAACGAAAATTTTCTTCCTCCAAATTCCGAGTGACTTGGTAAGCCAACTCAATGGATAAATTATGCCTTATATTAAATTTATTTATTGAAAATACACTAGGTGCAAAAAAATCGCAAATTGCTCAATTTTCCATAAAAATCAAATTTTTTTTAATTCAAAGTTTATTTCAATACCTATCTAGTTGTACTTGTACAATGCCAACAAAGTGATTTTCGGTCAAATGAATACAGCAGGCTTTCGGCAAATTTTCTGTTCAATATAAGGGACGAGTTGAAAAGAAGGTTTGGAGCCACGGATGTTGCTCCAACCATTCTCCAGGAGCTGCAACAGACAATCGTAGAGGAATGGAAGGCGATACCTCAAAATTTGGTGAAAACTTTGGTGAAATCAATGCGGCATCGAATGGAAGCTGTCATTCAGGCCAGGGGAGGGAAAATTTCTTAACTGTTTTTTTCTGTTTCAATTCGACTTTACCCCTTATTTTCATGCTGATAAAATCACAAAGTGTACCAGATGTTTCCCTCCAAAATAAAACCTATAAATTCAAAAAAGGTACCACTGGAGGATAGGTATAACAATAGACTTTGAATCTACATTTGAAAAAATTCAACAAATTTTGGATTTTTTTTTGATATTTTTGATTTTTGGTGGAAAATTGAGAAATGTGCGATTTTTCTGCACCCAAGTGTAGATTTTTCATTCAAAATTCATTACAAAAAAAGTATTGAACAGGTTTTCGTTGAAATAGTGTCTAAAAGTATCAAATGCTCGTATTAAGGTTGCAAAAACATTGTGTCTTGTGCACAAAAATCGCGTTTCTGATAGAGCTCAAGGTTTTAATCGGTTTAGTTGCTCGTCAGTGTATATTTTTAAAACTTCATTTAATCGTCATAAATATTAACTTAAAAACTAATGTAAAAATAAATAAATGAAACAGATGACCTATGAAACAGATGAGTGTTAAACATTTAATTATCATCATGTGGACTCCATACTGGTGGGTTAAGTTTTTGATCGGTAGTTGTTGGCACTTTGGCAGATGTGTTTTGAATCGTGTATAAGATCACTATCGTCAAATCTTAAATGGTTCACCTGGGGGGCTATTATGAAATTTTTACGAAATCGTATTTTCCGATCCGCCGCGGATATTCCTATTATGAAATTTTTTTTCGTTCGTAAAATACGAAGATCGTAAATTCCGCCGTATTATGAAACAAAATGGAAAATACGAAATCGTATTTTACGAAAATCGTATGTCAAAATACGACTGCTCTGTAAAAATACGGTGACGAATATCGTATTTACGAAATACAAAACACATTTTTTTGTAAACATTATAACATTATTTAATTATTTCAAAATGTAAGTTATATAATTATTGTATAGAAATTAATTCAATTATAATTTGGATCAAACTTTTTTTGTTATTATTTAATTAAAATATTTGTTTTTTATTTTAAAAATAACATAAAATGGCAAACTTCATCGTCTTAAATTTTACGATCAAAAATAAAGTTTCATAATAGGAATATCCGCCGCGGATCGTATTTTACGATTTCGTATTTTCCGAAATCGTAAAAATTTCATAATAGCCCCCCGGTTTTCATATAGAGTGGTTGTTACTTTTTAATAATTAACTTTTACCATAACCAATAATTTACTATTCTCTTTTTGTTTCAGGCTGTGAAAAAAGTAATTAAATGTTTCTGCAACTGTACCGAATTAACTGAGGAGGACGTTAAAAATATATTATTAGCGGATGTACAGGGTGTTATTCTAAATAAATTAGGAAATAAATTATTTAGTAAATTTGCCATGCTAGGCCAGCCATCAAATGCTACAGTGGACCACCCACCAAATGCTACAGTGGACCACCCACCAAATGCTACAGTGAAGCACCAACCACATGCTCTTGATATGTTGGAATGCTATGAAATTTGTGATACAGTGATTAAAACGCCTGCATGTGGTTATGACAACTATGAACGAATACAGGAGTTATGTCCTACTTATCCTCTCGAATGTCAATTAAGAAGTTTAGTTGAAGATAACCAATCGATCGAATCGATTTTGAAATGCTTGACAGATATTCAATTAGAATGCGTTAACCAAATAAAAACCGATGTTGTATATCAAAATTTTAGACTTCGGCTTGAGAAAAAAATTAATAAAAAATGATAATTGTATACTAATTATTGCTCATTTATTATATGTATTTTAATGAAAATATATTTTTCATATATTAAAAATATTTTTACTATTTTTTTTTTGCAAATATAATTTGTGAAATATTTATGTGTGTTAAATTTATTTTTTACTATATATATATTGTTTTATTATTTGTTTTAGATTAGAATTTTTAAACAGATCCAACTAATAAAGTGGACTTGAAAGCTATCACCATAACAAACTGTGGAAGATTTTTGGCATTTAAATACAGATGGCACTGCGAATGGTGTTATATTCGTTTTTTACATTTTATTTACCTTTTACATATAAATCCCATCAGTGGCTATTTACGTAAATGTACACAAAACTTCATATAATATAGCCAGATTATACTCTCGTTACTAGCACTATTATTGAAAAATCATTGATAGTTGTTTCGATTAATTATGAAATTGGTATTGTACAAGAAAAATCAGACATAACTATCTCTTTGAACTACTATTATTCAAATGGAACTACATGTACATATTTTGCACATTAAGAAATTCATCTGTGCTCTGAATGTGTACGATAGTGCTTGTGTTGACGATTTTTGTATTTCATGAACTCAGAATGGAAAATACGGGATACAAATAACTACTCTATTTGTTAGAATACAAATTACTGTTATAGGAAATAATTAATGAATACCAAAAAGAATAAGATCCAAATCAGAGAAATTTGATCCATGCTATTCAAAACATTTTCGCGTCGGTTTATTTATTTCAAGTTATATAGAAAATCAATTTTGACGACCTCAAAATATATAGAACTGTTGAGAACTTAAGCGATGCCGAGAAACTTCAAGAGGACATTGACAATTTAGCGATATGGTGTGAGTCAAATCTTCTTAGTCTGAACTTCAATAAGTGTAAGACTTTATCATTCCACCGGAAATTAATTCAAGTTTTAAAACATTACGAAGTAAACAATATGCCACTAAAGGGAGTATCAAAGATCAAAGCCCTCGGTGTTATTTTCGTGGAAAATATGAGCAGTAACAAACATATAGAACAATGTGTTGCTAAATCTAATTCTATGTGGGGTTTTATTAAACGATGGACGGGAGATATTTATGACCTGAAGACAATCAAGATTCTGTATTTCGCATACGTACGTTCGCAATTGGAATATGCTGTTACTGTTTGGTGTCCATTTTATGATACAAACATCAGTAAACTTGAGAGTATTCAGAAAATTTTTATCCGTCACTTAACTTGGAAAAGCGGTTGGGAGTATGATTACGAATTACCATGCCATGAAAACCTGCAACGTTTACCACCATATCTGGATGGCTGCGAAACAAAAAACATAGCAACTCTGGAAAATAGACGTGAGCTTTTAAAGGGTTCGTTTGTTGGTAATATTTTATTAGGTCACATTGACGCACAATCAATACTGGAAAATTTACAAATTAAAGTACCCAGTAGACATCTAAGAAGAAATGAGTTCTTGCAAGTTGATGTCCATAGAACCAACTATGGTTCTAATGAAGCGATTAACATGATGTACACTAGCTTTAATCAGATAAATCACCTGTTCGATTTAACTTCTAGCAAGGATACCTTAAAACGAAGATTGAAGCAACACTTTGCTTCTTCCTGATTTTAATTATTCATTTATATGTCTGACTATTACGTCATTTTATATGTATAACTATTACGTCATTTTTAAAGTCAAGTCGTATTTGTAGACTTATTTATAAATAAATAAATAAATAAAAATGAAAGAGATTGCAAACTGGCGGCCTTAAAACGGATATAATAACCAAATAAGAGCAAATGATCGTAGACCTCAACACCAAAATAATTACCGAATAAAGAATTTTGAATGTTGAATAAAAGCAAAGTATGAACTATGAACTGCCTTGGAATGAAAATAATTATCGCACAAGTAAATTCCTTTCAAATTTCTCGACCAATCAGCCTAATTACATTAAAATCACCAACGTTCGACAGAACATTTAACATGTTTAAACTTCAGTTTACCGGTTGTAGCTTAATGGTTAAGAAAGAGAGTTTCTCATCAAGCTGCGGTCTCGAGTTCGATCCCGTCGCTGACCAAAAAATTAACATGCTACCGGATGACATAAAAACCGGATGACATAAAAACGCGTTCGCTCTGTACCAAGTACATCATTTATACCTCATCAAATTTTTGGTCTCTACCAATGGTTCGAGTTTAATTGTACTATTATTTAATAACGCCTTAATGGTTATCAAAACATTACTTTTTATGTCATGTTATGTACATATGTCGAAGATAATAATTCTTTTAACCCCTTAGTGTTGATTGCCGATGAATTGTTGGTTTCTTCTTTTTATCAACATGTATATGATTTAACCGCCCAGTTAGTTCGAATCCCGATAGGGGCAGGATGGTAAAGAGATTTTTCACCATACGATTACGATCGGTGGTGAAAATGAACACATCTATGACCCCCTGTTGGAGTGCAGAATTCATGGGCCAATCCATCTTCTATGTCAGTTCTATAGCCTGGAAATAGGCCAATCCAGCTTCTATGTCCCTACGTAAATCGGACCTATAGCCGTACGGCTGTAATGGCGTAAGGTAAGGACGTAAATAAGCGAACCGCGAAAGAGTTGGAAGTGCCTCGAGCCCCGAAGCAGATTGTAGAGATAAAAAACAAACAAACATTTATAATTTGAATAAACCACAATAATTTGTTTTTCTTTTATGCAATGTTCGAAAGTGCTGCAGTGGATAACCGAGAATACTTATCACGAGTTAATACGTGATCGAAAGCCAATCTCGATTGTTGAGATTGTTATCGAACTCGTTTGACGTGGACAAATGAATTTTGCGGGAACATTATATATATATACACACACATATATATATATATATATATATATATATATATATATATATATATATATATATATATATATAAATATATATATATATATATATATATGTAATATATATATATATATATATATATATATATATATATATATATATATATATATATATATATATATATATATATATATATAATTATATACTTTGCTCACTACATGATAACTGGCGGACGACAAGATTATGGAATGGAAACAATAAAACGAGATATTTTGAAACAAAATCGACAAATCTCGAGGAAATGATGGTAAATTAGGCGTAAGCGGGCAAGAACACAATCGCCCATGTTTTAAAGACTGCCGGAAAAAAGTAAAGTAGCGGCCAAGGAGGAACGCCAATGGATTTGCAGATCGGCGAATGAGAAGTAGAATTCACAGACGAAGATAAAGAAAAACAGCAAAATTTCAAACGGTTAATGGAATGTATACTTAAAGACTCCACTGGAAGAGATGCGTTATGGTGATGGATTTTAATTAACATCTATAAAACAAGGTGGAAGTTCGCTTGAGCCTGATTTAGCTGTCGTCCTCGTTGGCGGGTAAAATTAGCGTGCTTGCTCTGTCGTTCAGGGGTCTCGGGTTTGATTCTTGATGGTGACCAAAAAATCATGATTGGGTGTTTTAATATGTAAGTTTGTGTGTGAATGTGGGTTGAACCGTGGGATGTGGCCTTCGTGGCATTGAGTGTTTGAATACATGAATACTTACCTTTCTATCTTGTTTATTTTTTTTTTAGGAAATAACGACAAGTGAAGTTTATTCCAAGTAGAAGCTGGGGATGTCAAAAAAGGTGGATAGGCAAACCCTCACAGGACGAACAAGAGGTTTAAATCATGAGAAGATCACGAGAATAGAAGGCAGTGTGACTAACCACGATGACACTTATTAGAATTAAAACAATGTTCAAAATTATGGGAGAGATCAAGCGTTACTCTGTAACCAAATGTTAAGAACCACAAATAAAAAAAAATAACGAACTCATTGAGTGTAGCGTAAGTTACAACGAATGAAGAGGAATGAACGGTTGACGAAATGTAAACATGTAAACGCACATCTTATTGGAGAATGACGAGAATGACACGTGGAATGTAAAAAGGTTGTGTTTTACTTCCAAGCAGTCGATGATCGAATGTGTTAACTTCGCTTAGATTAAACAACCTGTATACTGCTGATGTAAGACAATCCAAGATAATTTGGATAATGTGATAGGCCCCATACATGAGCACGATGTTAGATTGGTTACTTTAATGCTAGAGCTGGTAGAATTGGACCGACGAAAATATGGGAGCAATGATGTACTTTGCGATCGCTCATGATCTCAAAGTGACAAGTACATTCTTTACTCATAAAAACATCCATTTGGAAACATGGGCATATCCACGTCAAATATCCCGAAGCCAAATTAAACATGTGTTGATTTCAAGAAAGCGGGCTCGGGTTGTCCAAGACGTGAGATCTTATCGGTCGTCCACAAAGTACGTAGGCAGTGATCATTATCTGGTCACAAGATATGAAGGAAATATAGGAATACACAACAAGTCAAGAAGGAAAGATGAATAAACAACGCGATTCTCCTGTGAAGGAACGTAACGAAAATATCAAGATCTTGTCAGCAATAGCATTTTGCGATCCAATTACCAATCTGATGGTGTGAACATCTGGGAAGTATTGAAAACTTCGGTTGCCGATGCTGCCCAGCTCATTCTCGGTATAGTAGAAACTACGCTCAACAATGATTGGTTTGATGAGGAGTGACGTCTTGCTGTCAAGCAACAAAATATAGCCCAAAATGAAGCACATACTCAGTTTACAATAGCAAGAAGAAATAAAACAGTTCTTACTAGGAGGACAGCTAAACGCGTTTGTAGACAGAAGAAGCACGAACGGTGGAAGACTAAATTCTGAAGAGTACAACAACTCAGCAATGAACACAATTCGCGCGTTTTCTTATTAACAGTGGTGATCTTGGTCAACTCTGTGAAGCCTCTGTGTTAACGTCGATGCAGTACTCGATACATGGTGTGAACATTTTTCTGACCTACTTAATGTTCCACATGATACATAGAAGCTATGTGTTTGAATATCCTTAAATACAGAATACAGTTCATTGATGATCCATCTTATGAGAAATTCACCATGGCCATGCAGAGATTTAAGTAAAATCGTTCACCAGGAGTTGATTGCATTATAATAATACTAACATCTCGCGATGGACACCTGGTATTCCTATATTTGAAGCAAGCCTATGACTTTATCAATCGATAGAGGCTATGGTATGCGCTTGAGTATTTAGGAATACCAACCAAATACGTGCATCTGTGTAAAATGACAGTAACGCAGTCACAACACAATACTGTGTTAAAGTTGATAACGGGCTATCGAGAACTTTTGCAATTACTTCTGGTGCTTTATAAAGAGATGCGATACTTTTTAATCTCATGTTGGAATACATCCTTTCTTCTTAAAAGTGAAACACCTCAAGACAATATCTGATTCACACAATGCAATTATTTTTTTTGTATATGCAGATAATATCTGTGTGATTAGATTAAATGACAACGGAGTGAAAGAGATACTTGATACACTAGAACAGTGTTCAGCTTCCGTTGGTCTCAAAATCAATGAGTCCAAAACAAACAATATCTGACTTCTGGTTTTAGAGACCAAGACGCAATTGATTTCAGTAGTGGCAACCACGCGGTTCGAATAGGTTATGATCTTGGATCTCGCGTTATTAACTATAATAGTGTGGAAGAGGATATCAAGGTTCGCCTTGCCGCTGGCAATCGGGATTTATATCCTCTATGACCACTTCTTAAATCAAAATATCTTGAAAATACGGATAAGCTCAAATCGTACAGTGTTGATCAGACCCGTTGTCATGCATGGATGTGAGAGTTGCACCGTGACGAATGAGTGCGAAAGATGACTTCTAACATTCGAGAGAAGAATTATATCACACTATGTCGTCGGTTATAGCTTATTGGTTAAGAGAGTTGCATCGCCTGACATAAAAATCGATTATGTGTAAAACCATTCATTGGGCTGACCACCTAAAATGTGCACCAATACATTAAAATGGTTCGTAAGGTCTCAGTTAAGACGCGGTAAGGGCCGTTTTCTAAGCCATAGATTATTATATGGCCCAAAACGTGACATTGATGGCACATTCCGTGTTCTTTTCAATCACGAGGTCTGGAATTTAATTCAAATTCCTGATATCGTGCATGAAATCAAAGGACAGCGAGTTCGCTTGCAATTGCTTGCAATAAAGAGCTGGCTCGTGATCGAAACCATTGAAGTCAGATTGTTGACACGGTACGGGTCAACAAATGTGTCTTTACAATCCACAACGAAAGAAATGATTATGATCTGGATGGGAAGAGTCGTATAAGGTTATAACGAGAAGAAATGGCTTATAGAACCTTAAATATGAGTTCGGAGAAAGGTTGTACATCTGGAGCAACTGGCAGGCAATTAATCGTCACTCTATAAATAAATGTTGATAAAAATGATTAAAGAATAAAGTAACGAATTCGTCGGGTTTCGCATAAAACAATACGAATGACGAGAAAGGGCAAGTTCGAGAAATATAGGCATGTAAAGGGTTTCTATAGAAATTTCTACAAGGATTGTTATCATATGTATATGTAGAAGAAGACACTTGAGTTGTTTCGAGATAATTCAAATAGGAAAAGTGAAAATCGAAACTGATAATAAAGTGTATAATTTACGTGAAAAATGGCACATTTCATTTAATGCATACTGTTCGGGATCGTGGTGTACATCACGGACGTCAAAAACATTTGAGCGTATGAACCAGAGAAACTCTTCCATGTAGTTTGCTTCGTTCATGTGAATCTGTTCAACCTGTAATCTGTATAGCATATTATTCAATGATTGTATGCTACATTGTGATTAGTGATTGCAACCCGGTTTTCCGGTATCCGAAAAACCGGTGTTTTTTGTTATTTTACATCACCGAAAACCCGGGTTTTATTACCCTTAAAAATCGGTTTTATTATTAATATACAATTTGCCTAATTATACATAACGTATTCGAATCAAAGTCATTATTTATATATTTCGCGATAACATATAAAAAAGACTACCTGTTTTAGTATACGTAAGCAAAAAACAATAGAAAAACAATGTTTTGTCATGAACAAAATGCAATATAAATATATTTGTTGCACATAATATACAGACTAATACTTATACACATGGTCTTACCCTTTAAACTACGTTGAGTTTTGAGTATATATTTTTTTTTCATTCACCCACACACCCACACCCAACTACAGAAACACCATCTGCACATTGCATAGCCAATCTGTAAAATCTCCATATTAGTGGCGGTTCGTGACCAAAAATTCAGGATGGGCTAAATAAATTGCTAAAATTATGAAAGATTTATAAATTTGTGCGGGTTTCCACTTCACATTATAAATATAGTTCTCTTTATTCATAAATTGAATCTATAAAGACCATATCCACTGAGGTACTGCACTCAAAGCGTTAACTGGATTTTAGTGGCAGTTTCCCTCGAATTTGAACTCAAGGCCTATGATGCACTTACATATACTAATTGTCATGCAAATAATATCACATATAAATCACAGATAAAAATATAACGATTCATTTAAAAATAAAAAGTATAACAATTCATCAACAATAAAATATCACAATACATATAAAAATTAAAAACATAACAATTCATTAACAATAAAACATAACAATTAAAATTTAAATTAAAATTCAATTAAATTAAAAAACAAAAACAAAATCATTTTATAGTTATAAAAATTTATAAATATAAAAAACGAAACACCACAACCCAACTAAAATATAACAATATCGTAAAAAAAGACAAGTTTATTTAAATAAATACTCAGCACGACGATTTTTCTGAGCTGCAAAATCAATAATTACTTTATCATTAAAATTAGGAATACTTGAAATTAATTCTTTCTCGATAGATAATACGGCTAATGAATTCAAGCGAGCTTGATCCATCGTATTAGATTTGTAGGTTTTTATATTTTTAAGCGTACTAAATCACCTTTCCGATTCAGTGCTTGTTACCGGAGTTGTTAAAACGATTTCAACAACTTTTTTTGTTTCGTAAAAATCTAGATTATTTTCTACTAAAAACTTATAAAATTCGGAAACTGAGGCTAAATTTTGAAAAAATTCGTTACTATAGATTATAATTAATTCGGTTTTTAAGAGCGCGGCATCAATAAAATTATAATTATTAGTAATAATTTGACAATTTTCGGAAGGAAAATCGTTACTGTACATTCCAAATTTCTTAGGATTAACAATTTCAAACGCGTAAATAAGGTCATATTTGAAAAACCGAGTATCTATTTGATTAATAATTATATCGCAGATTTCTATTGCAATAACATCAAGCGAAAACCGAAAAGTTCGAACTCTTTTCGAAGAATTTATACAATTTTGATCGGATGTGGATACATTTATATTATTTCTAATCTTATTAATTGAGGTAATAAACTTATTTACTTTATCTGTAACGTATCCACCGGTACAATCCCGTGATTGCAAAATGTTAAAAAACACATCGACGTGTCCAAAAATTTTATAAAATATTTCTAAAAAGTAATTAAATTCTTCATCTTTAAGCATTTTCAAAAGTCCAATAGCTTCCCGTGTGGGCTAATATCGTCCCACTTTTCGAGCTGTATTAATTCAAACGCCTGTTTTAAATTATCTTTACTTTCAAAAACCGATTGTATTACGCGTGATTTAAAAATCCATCGAGTTTCTACGGTTCTCGGTAGACCTTTTTTTTGACTAATTTCAAAAAGTAAATCTTTACGCTTAGAAGTAGAAAAAAAAGTAGAAAACCCCGATAAATTTGCAAAAAAAATTCGAACCTGTCGCACCGACGAGCATGCAGTTTTTAAAACTAAATTTAACATATGTGCGTAACAATGCACAAAATGAGCGTATCGGTAGTCTCGTTTTAGAATTGTTTGCACACCACCCTCTGATCCACTCATAACAGCAGCACCATCATACGTTTGGGCAATTAACTTGTCTTTTAATACGTATATTTTAATCGCACTGATCACTTCAGCCAAACCTTTCGCCGATATATCGTGAATATCAAAAAATCTCAAAAACCGCTCGACTGGGGTATTATTTTTAATATATCTTAAAATTATCACTAATTGCGATTTGCAGGAAACGTCTGTGGTTTCGTCGGCCTGTATAGCTACAAAATTTGTCTCAGAAATTTCGTTTTTAATAATTTCTAGATAAACGTTATTTATACAATTTAGAAGTTCATTTTGAATAACTTTTGAGGTGTTCTGCACCACCGTAGCATTTTGTAAAAATTCGTCAAAAACTGAATCAATTTGTCTTGTATAGGAAACAAGACCTAGAAAAATCCCGGAATTGCTTGATACATTAGTTTCGTCATGACCTCGGAGAGCCAAATTATGACTTCCACAAAATTTAAGTATATCGATTATTCTACTGAGGACTATGCGATTTTTTGTTACCGTTTCGTTGTGTCTACGAATTGACACAGCATAACCACTATCAATTGCACTCAAAATATTTACTTTATTGAACATTTTGAAATCTAACGCGGATTGAATGTGTTTAGTACTATTTTCATGTTTTTTAAATAGTACTAAACGTCGGACAGGTGTTTTAAATCGCGGTAACCTGTTTGATTCCAAACACTATCACCTTTGAATAAGGTGCAATAAAAACAAAAGAGCGAATTCTTTAAAATGCTTACGGTGAGCGATTGTTTTTTCGTGAACCATTCTAAACTAAATTTACGGTTTTGTTTTTTATCTTTCGTAATTAAATTAAAATCGGTTGGCTGGTGTGATCCCAGTCTTTTAATTTCAATTTTGTCTTCTAATGAAGCCAAACTAAATGGATGCACCAACAAATAGTCAATACAATTCATTTTTTCGTACAATTTTTAGTAGGTATAATAAATAGTTTGGTTAAAAAGCAAGTTACGTACCGAATATTAAAAATAACTACTAAACTACTAATAACTACCACACTTACAAAAATACTGTAACTTAACTAAGAATTAAGATTGCACTTGCAGTTGCACGACACTTACATTTTCAAATTTCGTTCTAAATGGCACTTACACCAAAAACAATAATACATAATCGCAATATTTTCGTTATACATCTATCCTATCTCTATTTCGATTTTTTCGATATACATCTATCATATCTCCTATGCCTATCTCTATAGTCATATGAAAACCAGCAACAATGCACATCATTTGTTATATTATATACATTTATTATTATACATAGGTTTTGACATCGATCAAATTATATATCAAACAAAATCTCAAAATGCATTAATATATCAATACATATGCATATTAATTATGAGAAAGAGGAAATGAAAAAAAAGAGAAAAAAAATAAATAATATAATACATAGGTATATAACGATACAATATTATAATAGAAATAAAAAATTTGGACTGAAGGGGAAATGTGCAATTTCACTGGCACTCTCGCGTCAATTTCGCTTTTTTGTGCAGCAGAGTTTTTATTTAATATTTGTCTATGTGTGTGTGGAAGATATTTCATTATCAATGAATACTTGGTCGAGCGAACATCATATAACCAAATGAAGAAAAAAAATTTTAGCACGATTTTTTTTCATTTTTACAGGAACATGTATATTTTTTATAAAATATTATTTAATATATTATATATGTATTTATATATTTTCATCATTCCAGCGTTTTTACCATTTTTAGAAACGTCATCAATACATGTATAATATTTTATTATTAATAAAAAAATGTTATAATAAATCAATGAATTCCATTACAATAATAAATAAATAAATTACAATTTATATAAATAAATATAAAAATAAATTACAATTTATCAAACTAACATACAAAAATTATATTTTTTACGAATCAATATATTTTATATTTATTTTCTGTAAAAAAATCGTCATCTGTAATAAATTTCCTCATCTGTAAAACAAAAATCGTCATATATAACCATATTTTTCTATTTCATCTGCACTCTTCAAAATGCAAAATGAAAATGTTGAGTCGAAAACAATAAAAAAAATTTGAACCTCATAAAATATTTTTATTGCTTTTTATATGTATTGTGCGAAACTCACAAGAGTGCAAAATAATTTTTGTCGAAAGTTGTGCGTCGAGAAATCCCCACTCCAAAATTAGTTTATAGACAAAAGAAGAAAGAGACGAGGAAAAAACCGGTTTGAGTCACACGCAAGAGTGACAGTGTAAAATGGCACAATATTGTGCAGCAGTACATCTATATACAAAAAAAAATTGGGACTAAGGAGAAATTAGCCCGAAGCGGTGTCATATGCAAAATGAAACATACACACGCAAACGAATTTTAAAGTATTGTGCATCAGTATATCTATATATACATGGTCAAAATTTGTTTAGCCCGGCTATGTAGAAAATAATATTGAGAGTAAATATTTATTCGTGCATACTCAATCGTCACATTAAATTCTCTGGTCTTAAGTTAAATCAGCCAGCCTGTGTGTTATGAATAGATATACTCCTCTCTTATGAAATGTGTTATATTATTGCAATACCACTAAAGATCAGGCCGATTATTCTCTTTTATGAGTTAGTATGAGTAGATGAATAGAAAACAACAAAATTTGTACAATTCGTTCGTAAACTGTCGATTTCTCGCAATTTTTTGACTTTGCTTTGTTGTATCTTACAATACAGGCCTTAACATCAAATTTTGTATATGAGGCATCTAAATATGATTATTTATCAAGACTGCTGTACAATAAATTTCCCATTTATTGATACATGCTCAAATTTTTCATTCATAAGAAATTTTCTTGATTTTTATTTTTATTTTCGGCTAATATGTTAGTTCGATAATATTTCGTTTATCGAATATGATCACATGATCAAAATGGTTCAATGTGATTCGAGAAAATGTATAAACAGTGATTATATAACGTAACTCCTCTTTTGCATTTGAATTTTGTATAGGAAAAACACTCTAGCACACAAAGAATACACAAAGTCACAAAAATTATTTTTTTTGTTTTGTTTACGTTGATTTTTTTGTTTCTTTTTGTTTTTGATGGTACATTGTCTGTTACTGTTATTGTATTGTATTGTATGTTTACTTGTCAGTATGAAAAAAAATTGGCATAAAATATATTTAATTTTTGGCAAATTTAAAATATATTTGCGGAAATATAAATTTCAATAAACATATAAATATAAATAAATTTGATATTATTCCATTCATAATTTTACTGACTACTTTGGATGACAAAATTTGTTTAATTGTTAATTCGTTAATTCTATTTCGAAAAATTAAACGAAACATCAATTTAATTATTTTTGGAAATAATAAAATTAACGTTTTGTTTAATTTATTTCCTAGTTAAAATTCAGATAGATATTATCAAAATCTAAATAAAATTGTTAAATATCTATAAACCTACAAAAAATAATTCAAACAGGTAAAATTTTATGTAAATTGAAGATAAATTACGAAAACATAAAATTTATCATAAAACAAATACATCCTTCCGTCGCAACTGCTCGTAGCAAACTAAAACAAAACAAAGCAACAAAATCAAAAATAAATTAAAAACAAAACGAATGCACTAAAAGACAACAAAGCAGTAAAGCACACAAACCTAATTGACCAAAATATCAATTTTTTTATAAAGAATTAAGTAATTTAAGTTTACAATTAAAACAGTTTTAATAATCCTAAATAAAAATTCTGTAAGCCTAACAAAAATTAAAACGCATAAAATGTTACGTGATTTAAAAATATTACGTAAAAATAAAATCATACTGACAACGAACACGTGCTTTCGCTGCAAATGCTCGTGGCAAACTAAAACATTAAAACAAAGAAACAAAATCAAAAATAAAATAAAAATGAAGCGAAATGCACTAAAAGACAACGAAGAACAAAACTGTTTGCATTATTTCTAAAAAAAATGGAAACGAAGGAAAAATGGAAAAAAACGAGCGGGATGCAAAATAACATCATATTACTACTCGTATGCGCGAACCAGAGCAAAATATAACAAATAATATGTATTTAAACCCGATATTACAAATTCATTTCGTTTTATTTTTCTATTCACGATCGAAAATATAAAAATCTAGATTCTTAAATCTTCAAAAACATGAATTAAAATATTGGTTTAAATGAAAATTATTAATCCAGGATTGTTGATAAATAATCATTTTCCAAACTCTCGATAGTGAGTAATTCGCTATGGGGCCTGCCTACCAAGTTCTAGGAAGTTAAAAGTCAAAAATTTCGAAAAAATCGACTTTTTCATACGATTGTTGATGTATTTACGACTTTCTATTCATTTACACATACATAGGATCGGCCATGTTTTTCGATGGAAAACGGCCGTATACATATACGCATTGATTATTGTATATTCTGCGACATACATTGTTGTTGTTGCTTGTTGGTTTTGACTTGAACTTTATTGTATTATGTGAAGGTAAGGCAAGAAGGGGAAAATATTTCTATTTTGCTGATGAGTTTCGGATTTTTATAAATAATATTCTGAGACATGTAATTAAAAAATAAGAGTACCAAAATGACAAAATATCAGGGTGGGCTTAGCCCATTACGTAGAACCGCCACAGTCCATATACCAATCTGTAAAATTGGCATAGACTATGGTCGTTTATATATTTGTTGGGTTTGATTGTAGAAATTTTCTATTCATATATTAGTACATAGGAATATATGTATATGCATTGTATTTTGTTTTAAATTGTATATGAATTATACAATTAATATTATAATCAATACCAATTATAATATATCATATAGGACTCACACGCAGGTGCGTGAAATATATTAGAAATTAACATGTATTTTACTCTCAGTAGTCATCAATTCGTCATTCATATTCAATGATTCAAATGATCATTTCTTTTTTATTTATTCGAAGGCAAGAATTATACAACTAGTGTACTCGGCGAATATTCCCTTAGAAAAACAAAAGAAAACAATAGCGCTCTTCTTACAGAATAAAATTTTAATATTATAATAATTAGTGTATGAAAATGTATGTAAAGTTAAAAGTGTTTTTGTAAGTTAGATATTGAAATATCAATATAAATTTCTGATAATTTAAAATTGGGATTTTTTAATATTTATTTTTTGGAGACTGACTATAATAAATATGGATTACAAAGTCGAGGAATACAAGAAAGGTATTGAAAATACCAAATCACTTTGGACATACTTAATACAAGGAAGGTATTGAAAATACCAAATCACTTTGGACATAAATAAATGTGTTCAAAAGTCAAAAAATGCTCCGGTGGATCAACTAGTACACTTCATTCGCATTTGCGAACAGCACATAGAATAACTGCTGTTAAACGAGGATTTGAAGATTGTGGGGGAAGTGGTGGAACCTCCACAAATTTATCTACACCATCAAACAAAATGCCTTCATCTTCTAAAAAAAAAAAAATTACAGAGTATTTTTCTAATAAAAGTGACAACTCATTGGCAGCAGTTATATCACGCATGACTGCGAAAGATGGTCTAGCTTTCTCGTTATTCTGTACGTCAGACGATTTAAGATCATTACTTGAATCAAAAGGGTTTCGAGACATTCCGAAATCATCAAATACAATTAGAAAAATCTTTTTTAATTACGATAAAAATATTTGCGACTTAATTAAAGACAAACTGTCTGACATGAAAAAACAAGGTTGTGGTTTTAGTTTGACATTCGATGAGTGGACGTCAATATCAAACCGTCGGTATTGAAATATCAATATTCATACGAAACAACAGTTTTGGAGCTTATGTTTAACTCGGATTATAGGGAGTTTGCCAGCTGAAAAATGTATTAAAGTTTTGGAAGAAAAGCTAATGAAATTTGGTATTTGTCTTACAAGTGACATTATTTTCATAACAACAGATGGTGCGTCGGTTATAAAAAAAATTGGAAGGCTGATTGAAGCTAAACAGCAGCTTTGTTTTGCACACACGATTCAATTGGCTATTTTGGGTGTCTTATACTGCAAAGATAAATCTTTTAGCTCGAATAATTTGAATGATATTAAACAGACAGAAAATGATAGTATGATTGATACATATGACGATTCCGAGTCAGACGACGATGATGATGACTTGCTGAATAATGCAGTAAGTCCTGATCAAATTAATTTTATTGTTTCGAATGATGAATATACTGAACAAGAACTTAGTCATAAAAGATTATTACCTCTTATACATAAAATAAGAAAAGTTGTAAAACTCTTTAGAAACTCACCAGTGAAAAATGACGACAATCTTCAAAAATATGTTATATTAGAATTCGGGAAAGAAAAAAATTAGTTCTGGACTCAAAAACGCGATGGAATAGTTTACTTTTCATGTTGGAGAGATTTTATGAATTACGAACATGCGTTCAAAAATCATTAATTGATCTAAAATCAGTGTATTTTTTTTCTGATGATTAATTCAAAATTCTATCAGAAACAATCGCTGTTATTTTACAAATGAAATTGGGAGTTGAGTCACTTTGCCGCCAAGAGGCAAGTCTTCTAACTGCCGATGCGACCTTCAGTTTCAGTCACACTTGGACAAACATAGTGGCCAACTGGCAATGGATATGAAAATGGTTCTAATATGCTGAATTAAAGAAAGACGTACTGATTTATCCAGCTTACTGCAGTATCTTTACAACAAATATCAAGTAATGGATGCCGAAAAAAATTCACATGCCGATGTTTTCTGGAAACTTACCAAATCATCGATTGTAAAGTTGGTGGTTAAAATGCTAGAAAGAATGTCTGGTACAACAACAAATCAAATTTTTGACAGGAGGTGAGTTCGATCATATCGAAGTGGAAGAACAACAATCCCAATCTATGGAAGAAATGCAGAAAGATGAACCACCAACAGCGGCTGTGATGAAAGATTTATTACAAAAAGCTATCATCAATCAACTAAGTGTTCAACCAAAGAAAAAAGACGAAAATTATATAAGTCTAAACACTATCATTATTTAGCATAGCACCCCCATCACATCACAATTAGTGATTTGCAATCACTAATTGTGATGTGATGTTTTGTGAATTATGTGATTTGTAGTGTAATTTTTCTAAATATATGAATTTTATGTTGCGATTTATTTTATTAATATGATTGTGTAATTCTCTATGTGTGCTGTGAAATAACATTAAAATGTTATCGAAATATTTGTATTTGCATATGATGTTTTTGTATTTATTATTATTATTCATGATGTATGTGTTATCAACGCGATTTAAATATAGGTACCTGACAACGGATTTCTCATTACTAGGCCATCATTCTGGATATAGAATTTGTTGTTGTGTTGAAAATAGTTCTGTTACCGAGAAGAGGGCAAAATGAGACATTCCGAAATCATCAAATACAATTAGAAAAATCTTTTTTAATTACGATAAAAATATTTGCGACTTAATTAAAGACAAACTGTCTGACATGAGTGGACGGACGTCAATATCAAACCATCGGTATTTAAATATCAATATTCATACGAAACAACAGTTTTGGAGCTTATGTTTAACTCGGATTATAGGGAGTTTGCCAGCTGAAAAATGTATTAAAGTTTTGGAAGAAAAGCTAATTAAATTTGGTATGTCTTACAAGTGACATTATTTTCATAACAACAGATGGTGCGTCGGTTATAAAAAAAATTGGAAGCTGATTGAAGCTAAACAGCAGCTTTGTTTTGCACACACGATTCAATTGGCTATTTTGAGTGTCTTATACTGCAAAGATAAATCTTTTAGCTCGAATAATTTGAATGATATTAAACAGACAGAAAATGATAGTATGATTGATACATATGACGATTCCGAGTCAGACGACGATGATGATGACTTGCTGAATAATGCAGTAAGTCCTGATCAAATTAATTTTATTGTTTCGAATGATGAATATGCTGAACAAGAACTTAGTCATAAAAGATTATTACCTCTTATACCTCTTTAAAATAAGAAAAGTTGTAAAACTCTTTAGAAACTCACCAGTGAAAAACGACGACAATCTTCAAAAATATGTTATATTAGAATTCGGGAAAGAAAAAAATTTGGTTCTGGACTCAAAAACGCGATGGAATAGTTTACTTTTCATGTTGGGGAGATTTTATGAATTACGAACATGCGTTCAAAAATCATTAATTGATCTAAAATCAGTGTATTTTTTTTCTGATGATGAATTCAAAATTCTATCAGAAACAATATCGCTGTTATTTTACCAATGAAATTGGGAGTTGAGTCACTTTGCCGCCAAGATGCAAGTCTTCTAACTGCCGATGCGACCTTCAGTTTCAGTCACACTTGGACAAACATAGTGGCCAACTGGCAATGGATATGAAAATGGTTCTAATATGCCGAATTAAAGAAAGACGTACTGATTTATCCAGCTTACTGCAGTATCTTCACAACAAATATCAAGTAATGGATGCCGAAAAAAATTCACATGCCGAAGTTTTCTGGAAACTTACCAAATCATCGATTGGAAAGTTGGTGGTTAAAATGCTAGAAAGAATGTCTGGTACAACAACAAATCAAATTTTTGACAGGAGGTGAGTTCGATCATATCGAAGTGGAAGAACAACAATCCCAATCTATGGAAGAAATGCAGAAAGAGAAACACCAACAGCGGCTGTGATGAAAGATTTATTACAAAAAGCTATCATCAATCAACTAAGTGTTCAACCACAGAAAAAAGACGAAAATTATATAAGTCTAAACACTATCATTATTATATAGCATAGCACTCCCATCACATCACAATTAGTGATTTGCAATCACTAATTGTGATGTGATGTTTTGTGAATTATGTGATTTGTAGTGTAATTTTTCTAAATATATGAATTTTATGTTGCGATTTATTTTATTAATATGGTTGTGTAATTCTCTATGTGTGCCGTGAAATAACATTAAAATGTTATCGAAATATTTGTATTTGTATATGATGTTTTTGTATTTATTGTTATTATTCATGATGTATGTGTTATCAATGCGATTTAAATATAGGTACCTGACAACGGATTTCTCATTACTAGGCCGTCATTCTGGATATAGAATTTGTTGTTGTGTTGAAAATAGTTCTGTTACCGAGAAGCGGGCAAAATGAGTATAAATACTCGAACAGAAAGCATAGAGCTTTAGTCTGAATTGGAACAGCGATAAATTAAAATTGGAAAAAGTAATAAAAAGTGAAATAGTAAAAGTAACAGTGAAATAAAAGCACTGTAATAGTGAATTGTGGTGACTAAATTAATAAAAGTTATAGTGGAAAACAAGCAAGTAGTTTTTATTATTCACAATCGAATGTCACCCAAAATCCAGAAGACAAAATTCAAAAACTAGTTTTTATAAAAATCCAAACGCTAAAATCCAAATGGACAAAATCTAAAAACAAACAATCCAAAACGACGAAATCCAAATTTTTTATTCTTTTTCTTATTCTTTGTCTTTATTTTTATATTTCTTAAAACGAAATATCGAATGAACAAAACATCGAAAGTGTCTTTAATAGTTTATATATAATCCGCTCCTACGTGCGGCACGCAGTGCGACATGTTTGCTGATCCCGGATCCTACGCCTCCCCAAAAGTTGAAATCTAAATCCCCTCGGAGGGCTTTAGATTTCAACTCTCACGGACTCGCTCCTCCCGCGTGTCCGTGAGAGTTACCGAAACCGTTAGCCTCCACAATTCCAAATAAAATTACTACAATTTGTAAAATGAAAATTGGTTCCATTTGACAAGACCCGTTGTTATTATGCTTACACGATCATTCCAAAGCATCAGTATTTTCATCATTACTTAGCGGATATCAGAAATGAAATGTTAAGTAGTTCTTTTTGTATATGTCTTTCAAGTTGATATAATTTTATTTTAATTACTTTAGAACACAGCTTGATTCTTCAACATATAATGGGGAAAAAAATATCGGAATTTATTTACAAAATTAAAATATATCGAAAGACCAAGATCCTCTGGAATGATGTAAAAATGTAATGATGGAATCCCTACACGATCAATATTAATGACATTATTTTCATGTAGCAAAATCAGAAGATCTGGATTTTCATCATTACCGAACATCATTCATCATTACTTCGCATTACACGATCAGTATTAATGTCATTATCAAAAAGTAATGGCATTATTACTGAGCATGTAATGGGTGCTTTAAATTTGTTTTTCCCCTAGTAGGAATTCAAACCAATACTCGGTTCGATCACTGGATTATGAAGGTTGTGCATCAAAATCCCGAAAGACTTCGGTGATTTTGACAGTTTCTATTTGGGTTTTTATAAGCAAATTTTGTGTGATTGCGATTGTTTCAGTTACTGGGATTTCAACTAATTCTATGTTGTTTTAAATTGAAAAATTATTTTTCAACTTGATGTGGTGATTTATTTTTTTTTTTTTTATATTTTATTCTATGCTATCTTTTTTGGGACGCAAGGCTCTCCCAGCTCTTTCGCGGTTCGCTTATTTACGTCCTACTTTACCCCTTGACGGCCAAATCGAGGACGTACGGCTATAGGTCCGATTTTCGTAGAACCATCTGCGCATTGCATAGCTCCATGCCAGCCTATAGTACTGACATGGAAGATGGGACGGCCCATGAGTTCTGCACTGCAATGTGTTCATAAACACCACCGATCGTAATCAGATGGTGAAAAATCCCTTTTGCATCCTGCCCCTATCGGGATTCGAACCCGGTACCTCCCACCCCAACTGCCACAGCTTTAACCACTGAGCCATCTGGGCGGTAATATGGTGATTTATTTAACCAATTGTTTAAATCATTTGGAATTTTGTATATAGGTGATGTTGTTAAGTTGATTAACGGTCAAAAAGTTAATTTTACTTTGTGTAATTTTGGCAATCCAGTGATTGTAGGTGCCGATGGTTTGATCATTTTGCAATTATAAATATTAAATTTACTTAATAAATTCTTTGCATTTTGGATGGTTTAATTTACTTCTTTTAGATATGTTCTAGTTGGATCGTTGTTGTTGTTTTTTGCTATGTATTCTTCAATTTTTAGGTCATGTTCATTTTTATGTATAAAACCAGTTGTGTTACCCTTTTCTGCTTTCCTGATGAGCGCGCCTCCTTCCAAAATTTTCTTCTTAAGGTTTTTAATGATTTTTATTTCTGTATTTATCGTATTTGACGTTGGAACTGTTTTTGGTTTGGATATTTTATTGATGACTAGTGTTCGAATTTCATATTGGTGTTGTTTATCTGTTTTCATTATGGCGTTTTCTTTACTAATTAATTGTTTAACTTTTTCTATTTTAATATTTTGTGGTTTGATATTATATTTTAATCCTTTATTTAGCAATTTAATTTCACTATCGTTTAGTAATTTCAGTAAGACCGGTTTTGGAAGTTCTTCCTTCACATCTTCCCATCTGCTCTTCTTTGCTTCATGCAAAGCTTCATAAAGCAAAAATTAAACACAACTAAACGAAACGAATGCAATAGCGAAGTGTATAAACTCAATTGTAATGACATGATATAGGACAAACTGGACGATCATCCAATCAAAGGTTTTTAGAGCATACACAAGAACTCAAAAATGCAAACATCAGAACAAAATTCATATCACATTATGTGCAACATCTATTTATCGATAAACATATGTACCCCACATATAGACAACAAATCTATCAATTTTGCATAGATTAGAAAAAGCAAATAAAATAAACATCATGTAGGAAATAGAAATATATGGAAATCAAAACAACCCGCTAATTTTGAATGAAATATTAATTTTAGAACTAACAAAATATACGACATGGTAATTAGGTTAAATAACTTTAGTACAATGTAAAATTGTCAGTAAAAAGAAGAAAAATTATTAGATTAAAATCATGAAAAAAAAGGAACTGAAGAAGGAAGAAATTCCGAAACCGGTCTTCCTAAATAATTTTAAATAAAATCACAAAAAGAAAGTTTTTTAATTCGTTTAAAAGTGCATACCTTCACTTTTATTCAAATTATGCACGCCTTCTTATTCCCTTTGTCTCCTCAACTCGACTTTATTTCATCTTCCACTAGTAACTCAAAATAAAATAATTATGTAACTAGTGCTTTTGTTTGTTTTAAACAAGCGGAACGGTATTTAACAGCATAATTCATATCCTACACGTCCTCTGATGACATTACCATACGCCCGGGATAGTTCACCCATTTCTACATAACATCAGCAGATGTTGACGTTCGGTTAGGCCCGTAAATAAACATCGTTTGGCTGACCTAAGAAATTGGAATATCTCTCTTCCAATAATTTCGTTATTTCAAGATCTTTTTTCCGTCTCATTGATTTTCCAATTAACACTTCAAATGGTGAATATCAAATGCCTCGATAGTAGGTACTATTCAAACATCTTTGAACGTTACTGACAAGTTTATACCAGTTCGCGAATGCGTCTCTATATGGTTAATTTGGTTAAAACATTATGTGTTGTGAATATTATCAGCTGTCCGTTACTTCTAGAGACTCCCGTCGTTATCAAATGCAGTTTTATGTTTTTACTGTAAATCACCATAAGTAAAACAACATCCTTTTACACTTATTATTCTTTTGAATTACCAAAATCCTTCTGCTGAAATTACGGCTCAGAGCATCCACATGACTTATTTTATTTCCACTGCGATGTTCAATCTCATAAGTATACCCCTCAAGTAATAATGCCCTGTAGAGAAAGTAGTGTGCTTGCTCTGTCATTCTGGGGTCTCGGGTTCGAGTCTTGGGATGGTGACCCAAACAACAATCGCGACACTAGTTACTAATACCTTCTCATTCATTTTCATCTTAAAATCTATGCAATCTGTTACTACTACAAACTTCATTCCCAATAAAAAAAATCGAAATTTTTAAACAGCTTCTACTATCGCCAGGACGTCAAACTCGTACGAAAAATAATTTTCTTGCGCCGGCGATGTTTTCCGGCTAACATAATATACAGGGTGAAACAACCCGTTAATCCTGAGAAACTCTGAATCGGTTTACTGATTTGTGGTTCTGGAAAATCTTCAACAGCTTTCACTTTCGTATTCGACGGCTTTATTTTACCATTCTCAATTATGTGACCTAAATACTCTAATGCACGATGAATTCACATTTTCTCCGATGAACTCACATTTGAAATCCGAACTTTTCGGTCTGCTTTAAAATCTGCCTCAACTTCAGCTCAGCTGCAATATAAGTTGGTCGATTGGAAAGCGACTGTTACGAGTATGTACGTACTGATTTTGTTATTGTTTCAAACAAGTGAAACTATATTTATAAAAGGGAAAAAGTGAAGATCTACAGTAAAAAAAGATATCTGAAATGGACAACCGCCGAAGAAGGTAAATCCTGTCATTAAGAAGACGGACACCTAATAATTTACGAATCACAATTTTGTATTATATAATAGTAATACCGAAAGTAGTTTCAAAAAGGATTTTCTGTCTGCCAAAGAGCAAGCTTTTAGAGGATAAAAATTCCACACACTGCATGATCACCATTGCAAAATTTCGGTTGATGTTACTTTTAAATAATTAATTTTAAGATAATCAAATTAAAACAATGATTTCTTGTTTTTTTTCGTTCCAGCCTGTAATAAAGATGATTAAATGTTTCTACAACGGCCCCGAATACCCTAAGGAGAATATTAAGAGTGTATTGAAAGCAGGTGTATACGGTGTTCTTTTAAACGATGATGGAAATAAATTATTGCGGTTCTTTGTCATGATGGGGGCTGCCCCAAAAGAAATTCCATATGTTATTAAAATGTTGAATTGTTATAAACTGTGTCAGGATGTGCTAAACGAGCCAAAGGACTTTAAAAAACTCTATGAAGAAATTAAAAAATCATGTTCGAGTTTTCCTTTCGAAGACAAATTAACAAAATTGTTTGAATCTAACTCAGGTGATAAACAGATTCGGGAATGCATGGAGGAAATTCAAAAGAAATGTTGTATAAATATACAAACTGATGATGTGTATATGAAGTTTATAAACGAGCTGACAAATCTAATTAAGTGATGTCTAATGTGAGGTTAAGATGTCTACTTGTGTTTAATTAAACTTTTCAATCACAGATTTTAACATAAATATAAATAAAAGCTAGCCATGCAATAAATTATTGTTTGATTATAACTCATGGTTTGAACATAAATAATGCTTATCATACAACCTACATTTACCGCCCAGGTGGCGCAGTGGTTAAAGCTGCGGCAGTTGGAGCGGGAGGTACCGTTTTCGAATCCCGATAAGGGCAAATCGTATGGTAAAGGGATTTTTCACCATACGATTACGATCGGTGGTGTAAATGAACACATCTATGACCCCCCGTTGGAGTGCAGAATTCATGGGCCAATCCATCTTCTATGTCAGTACTATAGGCTGGCATGGAGCTATGCAATGTGCAGATGGTTCTACGTAAATCGGACCTATAGCCGTACGTCCTCGATTTGGCTGTAATGGCGTAAGGTAAGGACGTAAATAAGCGAACCGAGAAAGAGTTGTAAGTGCCTCGAGCCCCGAAACAGATTGTAAAGAAAAAAAAACCTACATTGCACTTAACATGATACGATACAAATACAACAACTTCCGATGCATTTCTAATGGTTAACTAAGTGTTGCTTATATAAAATTATTATTATACTTACATGTAATAAAATTTCTAGTTTATACAAATTGTTCATAAAATTATTGCTATTTCGGCATAAATGCTTTCTGTACATAAAAACATACTTTTTGTAAAATACATAGAGTTATAATTAGACAATGAAACGGTTTAGTTAATTCTCAGCTAAAGTTTCGCTCCCCTATACTCATTAACTTGATCGAAATTATAATTCATCACTTTTCCAAATTTACGACTTGGAGACTAAAGTGAGAATTAATATTGGTCTTTCGAGCCGGATTCCAGCTACCAGTTGAGGTGCGAGAATATTAAAATCAATTTTCGAAAATCAAATATCATCCATCACATTAACGCCACATAAAAACAATGGGCAACGGAGGATCTTCACAAACAACAAAATGCTCGTTTTGATGAAATTTAAAAAAAAATCAAAACAAATCACATCACAGATGACGAGAGGAGGAAAACTTGCAGAAAAAACTCAACCAAATTAAAGCCATCTGGGAAGAATTCATCCTGACAGATACAGAGATGGGAGATTTGTAGATTGATGAGAATTCGTCTCATAGGTATTAGGAGGAACGAAACCGTTTGAGACAATCTACTCGCAATTTCAATACCAAATAAAGGAGAAGTTAAAGCAGCATTAGGAATGCCAGCAAATGATGATGGTTTTCTGTTCACAAAACCATATGAAAAAACATGCTAAACCATTACATTCCAAGTATTTTCATCACACCAAACAACACGACAAGCATATCGAATAAAAGCGAGACGTCAGATATCAACAATGTAGAAAATTTGTATATTGATGGCAGATGCTGCTAAATTGTTAGAAGCTGACGGCACAAAGACCAACTGAAACATAAGCTAACCCAATTCGATACTCAACATTCATCAACAGTTTCGAAATCCAGAGTCACGAACGTGCGGAGATCCAGAATCACGAACGTGCTGAATAAACAGAAATCAATGGAACATGAAGTCAAACTGAGACTGATTAAAATTCCACATTTTCATGGGTATCCTTTCAAAATACGTATCGTTTCATGACCTATTTATAAGGACTATTCATGAAAACGATGACATAAGTGAAGTAATTAAAACTAATTCAAAACGACTGTACTCGGAGTGTGGCCAGATTAAAAATCCACCTTGAAGCTACTGGTGATACTACACAGACTCAGGGCAACTGTTGGTAAACCGATACTAGAATAAATATCAAATGGCGTCCAACCACTTGAAATTTCCAGCAATACACTCGGAAAGAATTTCGAATGTATCTCTAGAACAATATAGGCATGGTTGGGTGGAATTTAGAGCGTATGCTCATTACAACATTGACAACCATAGTGTTAACGATGCACATGCATTCTAACAATGCCAAAAACTTAAATATTCTGAATACTCTGTAGCGACAAAATCGTCCTGCGATTTTTTAATCAACCATAAACCATAAAATGTAATCAACCATAAATCAAAGAATCTAACGGAGAATACATCTAACGGATGATTCTCTAATTAATTTAATCATTGAAGAATTCCATTCTAAACCATTAACTGGACATCAGGTTGTATTTCGAACAGAATCGCGAATCAAACGATATTTTTAATAATTTATACACATGACATGGATCATTTGAAGTTAAACGCATCTTATCACAGACTAATACTGCAATATTAATAAAAAATAAAATAAAGGTAGTTCACAATAATCGATTAAAACCGTAGTATGTAGTATGGATGCCCCTTTAGAAGTCGCTGAAATCCCGAACCCGAAAATTTGTTTGTTAATTTCTTCGCTCAAGCCTAGCTATCCAGAAAAAACTGTAAATGTTGAATAAAATGTAGCATCATCCAGAATTAACTTATTTAATAAGAAAATAAATATTTGCCAAACTGTGTTTATTATATAAAACAACAAAGAAGAGTTAACTTCATATAAAACGAAAAATTGATATAAAAATAAAACAAAAAGTAAATTTATGTTTTAATATTTGATATGAAAAAAATTAAAAATCGTTTCAATACCATTCAAAAAGTATATAATATTATAAATTAAAAATATGGCCTCATAACTACTATAATAACATAAACCTATGGCAATCAAAGCAACTCAAATAAATCGCAAAATTATCTCACACCACAATCAATTAATAAAATCGATGTTTCAAGTTAAGTTGTTGTAATTCACTAGTACTGTCGTGTCACGACTGAACATATATATATACAAATCTTTATGAACATCATGAACGGTAGCATATGCCTTATGAGATGGATTTGATTTTTTTGATCACACAGTCATCAAATCCGGCCTTAGTGGATTTACAAGATACCAAGCAAACAACTCTCTCGAAGGTTTGTGTAACCAAATGCCTGTGAAGCTTTCTACAGATCTACAGATTTTTTATGCATGTGTTATTTCAAAATCCAGAATGATAATTCAAATTGAAATTTTTGAGTGAAACATGGAGTACTGAAAACAAATGCATTAAATATATGCGTGTGAACCAGTAGCGATCCGTGGGTTTCAAACGTGTGGGCAAAATTATATAAAATTTCATGAAAAAATAAATTAAAAAAGTTATCTATACAGAACTCCGCCATGAAAATTGTCTATTTAATTGATCAGGCTTCTTTTAATTGAATGTACTGTTAATTAATTCATTCATTCGTTCCTCATTGTGCTTCTTAAATAATATTTTACACGTCGTTTCAACGTTTCAAAAACATCGTTATGATACTGCGGTCGACATCGGTATGGTTATTATTATTATCGAGAGGCGAATAACTTATTCGAGTATTTTTTCTCAATTGTTATTATAAATCGTTTTGACTAGCTCACAAATAGTTTTGCGGACTGAAAAATCATTGTTCGCTGATAAACTAAACTGTAGTTTAGTTTTCAAGCGTTCTTTATCTAAAAATTGATATAATTTGACTATTGTATTTAGCAGCAGGTAAGAAAAATTTAAAGCATAAAGCCTAATGTTTGTGCAATCTAAAAGTACTGATTACTATTTACGATATATAATTTACTAAATATTCTGCGTTGCTAAACTTATCGTTAATAAGCTCTCGTATTACGTCATACGCTTCTTTTAAAATTCGTTTTAAATGTATTTATTTTGTTGCGCGATTTACGTACTGTTCAGCCCTCCACATCTGTGCAGCAAACATGAACTAACGAGGAGCCATAAAGCATGAATCGTACTCGTAATAAATATAATAAGCACAATAAATAAATAAATAAAGTACATGGTATTAGAGAAAACCAAAATATAATTAATATAAACAATAGTGATAGCGAAAAGAATACAGAAATGACTGAAACCGAAGTAAACGCAAAAAAAATTACAACATTATTTAACGTATTACGCATACCGGACGTGATTAACGATTTACCTAAATATGATGGTAACCAACACACCTTGTATGACTTTATAGAAAATGTAGACGATATTTTACAGAGTTGTATTGAAATTGCAGGCGATCATAATGGCCCTCGAACATTTCTTAGGGCTTTTCGCAACAAAATCATGAAGTTTTAAACATGTATGGTACGCCTCTCGATTGGAACATCATAAAAAAATCTTATTACCCATTATGCGGACAAACGCAACGAAACAAGTTTAATACGAGACTTGCATACTATATATCAGGGAAACGATACGGTCGAAAAATACTTTTCGCGAATTATCGACATTCAGTCAACTATAATCAACCAGGTTAAATTAAACAACACCAACCCCACCATACTCAGTACAAAGCAAAGTTTATATGAGGAAATGTGCCTAGCGACAATCCTTGTTGGCCTAAAGGAACCACTTGGTTCCATGATTAGAGCCATGAAACCTGAAACAATCAACGAAGCTTTTAGTCAATGCATGAAAGAGCAAAACATGTATTATATCAAGAACAAACCATTGAACCACCAGTCTACATTATTACCACTTAGGCGAATTTCACAACAATACTCAAATTCTAATAATCTGATACCACGACAGTCCCAGAATTTCTTTCAGCCAAGGCTACAATTATCTCAATTAAGAAGGGCTCAAACTAGTTATAATAACCATATACTATTCCCTAATCAAAATCAAAATTCACTTATGAGACCAAACTACCAACAAAAGTCTAACCAACATCCACCTTATAATTTAATACCCAAATCCCAACAAATACAACCCCATAAGGGAATAGAACCAATGGACATTACTTCCAATAAAGATAGATATAAGCAACCCACCAGGTTTCCACCCCAAAACTATGGTTACAACCAACCACGAAATCAATTCCAACCTTCTGGAGCACCCCGATTCCAATCTCAGGAACTCTTTAATATGGAAAATCCCACTGATGCCAACCCCGAATATTATTTTGAAAAAGAAAGTTCGCAAAATATAAACTATCTTCCCAGTTTAGATCACGCAGTTCAAGAAAACTTTAATTATGAGTATGAAAATTATTACCCAGAAATTGACGACCAGGTTTTTCAGGAATTAGCCTCGGAAAATCAATCGGATTCATCAACCTAAACACACATCAGTCTTCCCTTCTTCCATATATACACATAAAACTCAATCCCCACACAACATTAAAAATGCTAATAGATACAGGAGCCAATAAATCTTTTATTGACCCCAAACACGTTCACCCTTCTCGGATCAAAAACATACCACCAGTCAAAATAAAGACACTGTTTCAGACCCACGAAGTCATTAGCCAAATAACAATGAAAGGATTAATGGAATTCAAAACTCGAGAACCATTAGAATTCCTAGTATTCAAGTTTCATAATTATTTTGACGGGCTAATAGGGTTGGAGACAATGCAAAAACTAAACATCAAATTAGATTTTCACAAATCCACATTAGAAACTAATAATGCAATCTTACCTCTCATCTCCAAACCCAATTTTATCTCAAAAAATTACACTATAATGCCTCGAAGTAAAGCGACCATCAATGTCCCTGTCGACGTACAAAACGGAGACATTTACGCAAAACCAATACAGGTGCAAGATCGATTGATAATACCAGAAGGGATTTATCAATCTCAAGATTGGTACGCATTAGTAGAAATAGTGAACTTTTCGGATCAAGAAAAACCTTTATGATAGAACAACCTATCAAAGTGGAGAGACTCCAGGACAATTATCAGGTAGAACTTTACCATTCTTCGATCTCTAACTTTAGCATGGCATCCCAAAATATTTCGGAATTAATCCGCACTGACCATCTGAACAAAGAAGAAAGAGAAGCCATACAAAACCTTTGCAAAAAACATGAAGGTATATTTTTTAAGAACTCCCACAAACTCTCATTTACCAATCAGACAAAACATGAAATTAATCTTACTAATTAATGGCCCATCTTTAACAAGAGTTATAGATATCCGTTTATTCACAAAGAGGAAGTCAAAAAGCAAATTGATAAAATGCTCGATCAAGGTATTATAAGACCAAGCTATTCTCCGTGGTCATCTCCAATTTGGATAGTCCCTAAAAAAACTGACGCTAGTGGAAAAACTAAATGGAGACTAGTGGTTGACTATAGGAAGTTGAATGAGCAAACTATAGACGACCGTTACCCCTTACCTAACATTACCGAGATACTAGACAAACTTGGTAAGTGTATGTATTTTACCACACTAGATCTGGCTTCAGGGTTCCACCAAATTGAAGTGAGGAAAGAACACATTCAAAAACTGCCTTCACGGTAGACAATGGTCATTACGAATATGTTAGAATGCCATTTGGGTTAAAAAACGCTCCATCAACGTTTCAACGCGTTATGGATAACGTATTAAAGGATCTTTAAGGAAAAATATGCCTCTGTTATATGGACGACATTATTGTGTTTTCCACGTCACTACAAGAACATATCGAAACCCTTGGACAAGTATTCCTTAAATTGGAAAAGGCCAATTTAAAGGTGCAACTTGACAAATCCGAATTCCTCCACAAGGAAATAGCATTTCTTGGGCACCTCATAACAACCGAAGGCGTGAAACCAAATCCAGACAAGATAAAAGTTATAAAAGAATTTCCAATACCAAGAATTTCCAGTAGCAGTTCTCTCTCAAGGACCTATAGGACAAGACAAACCAATATGTTATGCTTCACGCACACTAACAAAAACAGAACAGAACTATAGTACAATAGAGAAAGAACTATTAGCTATCGTCTGGGCTTCGAAATATTTTAGACCATACTTATACGGCCAAAAATTTCAAATAGTCACAGATCACAAACCCCTGACCTGGCTCTTTTCCCTTAAAGAACCAAATTCAAAACTTGTAAGATGGCGATTAAAACTCGAAGAATACGACTACGAGATAATCTATAAAAAGGGTAGTAAAAACACCAACGCAGACACACTATCTCGTTTAGAACCTCAACCTTTAACTGAACTAAATAATAATTCATGTGATGAAACCGCATCAACAAGTTCTGACGAAAAACTGACTTCAGCGTCGAATATTAATCAGGAAGTAATTATCCCCACTTCTGAGACGGTATTAAATGAATTTAATAAATAAAAGACAATAAATTCTCAAACTTAGATTTAAAATTCAGAATACTATTTTGTAAAAAAAGAAGATATCACTTTAGACATGCAAATTTCAACGAAAACTTAATACTACAGATATATAGGGAGTACATTCGGCCAAACCAATTAACAGGATTAACATGCAGTGAAGACCTACTTAAAATTATGGAAAAAGTTCACAAAGAACATTTCTCGGAATCCAAAATTAAACTGGTCCGTAGCAAGATAGTCACGGAAAACGTAGAAGACGAAACTCAATAAAACGAAATCATACTTAAACAGCACCAAGACGGAAACCATAGAGGAATAACAGAGAATTAGCATGATCAACAATTGCGAAACCTGCCAAACGCTGAAATATAATAGAAATGAAAAACCTATTAAATTAGAAATATCCGAAACCCCGACCAAACCTTTAGAAATAATTCACATAGATATATACTCCATAAACAATACCAATTTTCTAACTCTGCTAGACAAATTTTCCAAATTTGGTGCCGCATATCGCATGCCAACTAAGGACGGCAAAGAAGTAATACGAATCTTAACTCAATACATATCTAATCACGGCATACCGTATAAAATAGTTAGTGATCAAGGTACAGAATTTACCTCAAAAATATTGAAGCAGTTTTGCGAATTATATAAAATCACCCTACATTTCACTTCAGCCAAAAGTTCAACAGGAAATTCTCCTGTCGAACGCTTTCATTCAAACATAGCAGAAATGTATAGGGTAATCTATTCGAAAAATCAAGAGAAATTAGCTCAGGAGATTATGAATGAGTCTGTCCTAACCTACAACAATTCTATCCACTCTGTAACAAAGCTCACCCCCTTCGAATTAAAAAATGGACATTATTCAAAATCGAATCCCTTCCCAGACAAAAAGTCACCTAGCAACGAATTAGACTATCTACAAAACCATATAAAAGACTATAATAAACTAACCAATCTAATTGCAATTCGCAATAAACACCAAAAGGAGAATCTGATAAACAGGTTGAATGTTGATCGCATGAAACCCCCAAACTTTAGGGAAAACGAAACTATATACGAAAGAAACAATAGACGTAATAAACTAGCCGCTCTTTTCCAAACACATAAAGTAAAAAGGGATAATAAAGTTACCGTAACTACAAACAAAAGGAAAGTACATAAAAACAAAATTAAACGTCTCTTACAGGTACGCAAAGGACCACTTCGCTCAGGAAATGGAAATCATTGATTACGATCAAAATAAGGGAATAATACCAATCAAAATGGGAAACGCGAGAATAATAACGGATTATAGCAGACTACTTCATATCATAGACCTTCGAAGTTACGAACATAGCTTGCATAAAATTAAAAACAATATAGCGACACTACAAAAATTAGTGTACAATAGACCTGAACTTAAATCGATTTACAACATCAGATTAGACGTACTGTCAACAAAATTCAAGAGATTAGAAAATAGTTTAAACCATTTGAAACCAAGATTTAGAAATAAAAGAGGACTAATAAATGGATTAGGATCAATCCTAAAATCTATCACTGGTATAATTTAGACAATGACGACTTTTTGGAATTAGGAAAAGCAATTACAGAAATCAACAAAAATGAAGACGTACTACAAAAACAACTTAATTCCCAAATCTTGATTAATACTAAGATGATGGATAGATTTAACGAGATTCACAAATACATAAACGACCAGACGCGTAGAGTAGAATTTGAAATAAGAACGGTAGAAAATACTACCCAGAACTTATTAAATATCCTAAAACTAGAACAATATTTCCACAAAACCATATACATCATGGAACTACTAGAGGAACACTTAAAAGATATAATCCAATCCATTAGCATGGCATCTATTAAAGTAATATCACGCCATATATTGAATCATGACGAATTGGATTATATCCACGCGCATCTTAGGAAATTCGAAATAAAATTAAAATTAAAAGAAAGCGTTTATGAATTATTGTGGTTACAAGCCTATTACAATCAATCTCAAATAATATTTTCAATTCAAATGCCAAACTTTTACCCTGAAACTCTACAATATTATAAACTAAAACCTACTCCCATAAATAAAACTTTTGCTTTGGAAATCCCCAATCCTTCAATAATCCTCAATGAACATGTATATCAATTCTTGGCGAACCCGTGCAAGGAAATAGAATCCACACAGTATTGTACAAAACATACAATGAGAGACAGCAGATTCATTTGCGTACCACAGATAATTAACAATCAACCAGCATCCTGTAACCTAACATCTCAAGAATTCAAAGAGGAAATAGAGCAATTACTACCTGAATACCTATACATTGCCACGACAAAGGAGACCACGTTTCAATCTACGTGTAGACAAAAACAAAAGTCAATAAAAGGAATCAAGTTAGTACACTTCCGGAACTGTACAATTAAAATAAATCAAATGGAATACACCAGCATCGCCAACATGTTTTCGGAAAACTTCGAAATATTACAACCATATAACGACGTGAATATCAGGGACATTAGAACACCAATATCGTTATCTCACTTACATAATTGGACAATTAGCAACCGAGAAAAAATACAATTGTTGCATACCCAAGCAATACAGGATACGCAACATAAGAGCATCCTCACCGGACTCCTCGTCGCCCTAATTATAATAATATTCCTGTACACAGCCATAAAATGTATACTTCACAGGAAAAATAAACAAGAACTTCAGATTAAGATACCACAACAAAACAATCCACAAGTTATCGAGCTACACCAATTGGAAGATACAGCAATTTCAACAGACGTCAAAAATCGGAAATTTTGGACGCCTCTTAGGGGGGAGAAGTTACGTACTGTTCAGCCCTCCACATCTGTGCAGCAAACATGAACTAACGAGGAACCATAAAGCATGAATCATACTCGTAATAAATATAATAAGCACAATAAATAAAGTATCTAACAGTAACCCTAATTTGTACAAAACCCTATCATTCATAAATTGGTATTACTCATACCAAACCCCTAATTAGAATAAGATCTTAGACCCTAATAAAGAAAAGAAAGAATATAAATACAAACCCACACTAGACGTGGGCAGAATTATTGTAACCGTCAACTACATAAGAACTAAAATAAAAATATCGTATCAGTTTTAAAGTAAATTTGTTATTTTATTTTTAAAATTAGTTAAGATACGTAATTCGCGCGATCTATTACTCGTATCTCCATTCACATACAATATATGTACTATAAAGAGTAAAATAAACTTCATCTCGAATTTTGTTAATAAAATCATTTAATTGTTTAAACACAAATCGTATCACTCGTTTGTTTTTTCAGGATGTTATATAAAATGACAAATTAAGGCACAACACGAGAAAAAATCTTTAAAACGTAATAAACTTTAAATCGTTAAATAATAAAATAAAATCACTCGCTTCGCGAATCGTTCTTATATCCGAAGCTGTTCCATTCTGAATGGCTGTCATTCATTTTTTTATCTCTTCCACTTTTTCATACACTACGTTAAATGTACGACTGAAAATTCCATCTCGTTTAATTTGGTCGTGGTAGCGTTTTGTCACAGATTTGTAATAACTGACTTATTTTTTAAGAGATACAGCAAAAAATGATGGTATAAATTGGCAAAAACGCTGTTCTGATATTTGTTTGGCGCACACGGCCTGAACGACTAAATTTGAAGCATAACAGTAGACAAAGTATACGTAAGGAAAATCCTGTTTTAATATGATTTGCATTCCACCTTTATTTCCACTCATAACTGTAACATCGTCGTAAGTTTGAGCAGAATTTTTGTCACTGGTAATATTCTATTTTTACACCTTATCCATTAGCTGAACGATCTTGGATTTCTACAAAAGAAATAAATCTTTCGACGACTTCTCCTGTTGAGATCTTTAGAAACTAATCAAAATATGAACACAAATTAACTTTTGTTTGAGACATTAAAGTGGCTATTCTGAAAAATTCGATATCGGAACCGAAAACGAATTTTGCTATTATGAAAATCCGATATCGAAAAATCCGCTATTATGAAACTATAAAGTCAAAACGAAATCGGATTTTCCGAAAATCCATTGTCAAAATTCGACTGCTAATTAGTAGACGATTTTTCATTTGTATTATCGAATGTGTTCAATTATTTCAATCAACATAATATTTTTATGGCATATAAAAGAAAAAATTAAATTTAACATTATTTAAAATGTAAGTATAATATATTTAAAATATTTATATTTAAATCATAATTATTATTTAATTATTTATTTTGATTTATAAGGACAACCACTACTAGCGAACAATTTAAGTTGCTTGTCAGCTTTATGGAGCAACTTGAGGGGATCGCAAAAAATTTTTTGAATGCTCCACAGTTTAAAGAGCAAACTAATAATTTGTGGAACAGCATTACGGGGGAATTAAACGAAAAAAGTCCACCAATCAGAACAGTGATCGGTTGGAAAAAAGTAAAGATAATATAAGCTAAATATATTCATATATATATATATATATATATATATATATATATATATATATATATATATATATATATATATATATATATATATATATATATATATATATATATATATATATATATATATATATATATATATATATATATATATATATATATAAATATATATATATATATATATATATATATATATATATATATATATATTATATATATATATATATACATATATATATATATATATATATATATATAATATATATATATATATATATATATAAATATATATATATATATATATATATATATATATATATATATATATATATATATATATATATATATTCATTTATTGATATATTTATGTATACATATTTGCTCTCTTAGGTATGGAAAGACTTCAAATACAATATTAAATTAAAACTAAAAAATAATAATAAAAAGTATAAATGCGACTGGAGGAGGTTCATATCGATGTAAGCAGCTTAGCTAGCTGGAAGAAAGAGTTGACCGGGTTTTAGATTTGTCGACCGAAATAAATGGTACGGGGGCACAACATTTTGGATGTTTCTCTCAAAATAGTTTATTAAATAAAAATGATGAAAATGAAATGACTGAATCAGTAGAAATTATTGAAATAAATGAAAATCCCGTTCCGATAACACTAAATCAACCAAAAAAAAAACAAAAGGAAACAGTAAAAACGCTTCTAGAACGGCAAATTGAGCTGCAAGAAAAATTTTATTCGAGGAAGGATAAATACCACCGAGAAAAATTGAGAGTCAAAAAGATGTTCGACACGGCCATAAGGAATTAATTAAAATAGAAAATTTAAAATTAATACACGACCGAAAAATTCAACTTAAAATAATTAAACAAAATGCCGATGAGTTAGAACTAAAAAGATTGGAGTTAGATTTAAAAGAACGGGAATTAAATGCAAAAGAATTAAACTAAATTTTAATTGTTATCTAATTTATTAATCAATTAAGTTTTAATTTATTATCTTTAATGTGTTTATTTTATTTAGTTTTAGAGTATTGTTTATGAATTCATTATTGTGTTATTAAAAAAGCTATTAAAATTTATAAATTGTCTCTAATATTATTTCTGATTCGTTTTGCTTCCTCCGGTAAGTTTTCAGTATCTACTTCGTAATGTGAATCATGTTCGTAACTATCTTCATTTTCTATAAGATCTTAATCGATTTCAATATTGTGTCGCACACATAAAAATCTAGTCCTACAGATTGTTGGTAAGATCCTTCTGCCAAAAACCTTAAAGTGGCTGCCAGTTTTAATATCGGTGGAATCGCATCATTATTTTTGGTTTGTTGAAAGTGCAATTTCGTCCGAGCTAATAAAAATTGGAACAACTCCTTGGAAACCCGAAATAATTTTATAAATCTTAAAGAGTTTTAAATGGAGTTTTATATTTATTAAACCTTAAAGTGAATGCAAGTGTGTATGTGTGTGTGTTTGTTTGTGTGTCTTTAAATTGTACAGTGAACATATCAAGCATTAAGAATACAAAATACCTTTTATTTGTTAAATCGAGTGGATTTGAGATGGATCTTAAACGTCTTCTTTCCATGTAAACTGGCGTTGCTTGATCATCTGAATCATCATCACTTGAATGCACGAAAAAGCCTATTGAGTCCATTATATTATTATTAACTTAATAAGTCACAATTACACTTCAGTTGATGTTTATAAATATGTTACACACAATATAATATGCTAACACAAAAGGAAATCAGATGAAATCTGACAAGTCTTTAATCAATAAAAAACCAGCATGCTTATATTTGAAAAATTGGACCAACCAGTTTCATAATAGGAAAATTCGCAACGGATCGGAGTTTATGAAAAAATCCGATATCGGAAAAAATCCGATATCGGATTATTTCAGAATAGCCCCCCTATATTCTTCTTGAATGGAAATATAAAGAAAATATTGAATTTGTGGTTGAAAGTTCCGTTAAAAATTGCAGTAGTAGCATAATATGCTTTTAAAGTAACCTAATTTTTGCCAAATGATTCGAATATGACTCTGAACACTCCCGGTCGATCTGAATCAGTTTTTTCATTATGGCCACATAAGGCCACAAATTTTAACTACTAACCAATATCATATTTAAAATCTATAATTATATAAAATCACGTAAGTTGAGGGAATCTAGTATTATTTAAAAACAGCAAAAGTCAACAACAACAACCAAAAACCAAAAACAACAACACATTTTTTCCATTTCATCTCACCTTAAAATTAGTTCCTATGTTAAAAAGGAGTGAGACCAAATTATACCAGCAAGTGATTTTCGTAATATGCCCACTTTTCTTGTAAATCACGAAAATAAGAGACGACATTACTATGAAATTATTTTAATAAAATCGTAAAGCTAAAAGAGCATTAATGGACATTAATTACTCATATATGGAGCACTTTGCGATTTGCCCAATGAGAGTTTATAGACAAAATCAAAATATAAAATGCAAATTGAAAAGGAAATGCATATGTATGTATATTTTTGAAAGAGATTTTAAGTTGATGTTCAACAGCACGACAAAACTCCTCATCAAACCAATCATTTTTGGGCGTAGTTTTCACTATATCAAGAATGTGATGGCTAGCATCAACAACCGACGTTTTCAATACTTCCCAGACACTGTTTATTTCTTCAGATTGGTAATAAGATCTCAAAATGCTATTGCTGACAAGATCTTGATGTTTTTGTTAAGTTTTTTCATGTATCAAACCTTCAATGGAGATTGTATATTTCCCTGTTCGCCCTGACTTGTACGAACATTTCCATTTTATAGCTTTGCACTTTGCAGTGACACCCAAGCCCACTCTTTGGAAATCAACATATGGTCAATTTGGCTTTGGGATGTTCTACTCGGATGTGTCCATGTTTCCAAATGGATGTTTTTTATGAGGAAAGAATGTTGTTGAAATTCATATTAAGAATTTCTCTTATGTGTGACTGACTTATTCCACTTTTAAATTCAATCAAATAAAAATTTGATATTTTTATAAGGAATATTACTATTAGGAATATTTTTGAACTTAAAATATCAAATTTTTATTTGATTGAAGGAAAGAATGTACTTGTCACTTTGAAATCATGACCGATCGCAAAGTATATCATTCTTTTCCCATTTTCGATTGCAGTTTCGTGTCTGGAGTTCAGAGGTTGACTAATCGCATGTGCAAGCGAAGCACGTAATATTTTTAACATTTCTTGTTTTTTATAGATGCGGGTCGTCAGCCCAGCGATCCAACCAGATTTAGTCGCCTCCTACGACAAGCTCTGGATACTGTGGTGGTATTGTATATGGATCTTTCGATGTCTCATTCGAAATATTTACGAAACATGGATGGCCATACACACAGGTTGCCAAATTAGGGATTTCATACTGTTCATCATTACATTATGAGATCTACAGTGTTCTATTCTTAGAAACGTATACAGTTCACCGATCTTTTCCACTACAACCACCAGAACAAGTCTGAACAAAACCACATATGAAAAAATTGAAACTCAAAGCTGTTGCTTTTTCCCCCACCTACAGAGCGGGGGATGGGGGACTATTTTTTTGCACTAATGTATTTCCCTTGCGGTATGATTAAATTTTGATTAAGGACATTTTTTCCGTAGAGTGGCTATTTTTCGAGATATTTGATCGTCTCAGTTTAAAAGAAACACCCGGTATATACAAACTAATATATTGTAACTAAACACTGTTGAACATTTATTTGCTATAATGTGTAAAAGATCTAGTAATCTCAATTTTAGTAGTACCAAAGGAGTTACATAAACTCATTGATTTTTAGATACATGTTTGTTAAGTAATGCTTCTTAAAATTCTATTTTTTCTAACGAGCTTATATACTAGGGGAGCAACAAAAGTTCTCTTAGTTCACCAGTAAAGTCTTGAAAAGATTGCTTTTTAACCTTATCAGGTACAGCATTAACCGCATCAATTATCTCCGTGTTACTATTATACACCTTTCTCTTCAAATTTGTTTTAAGTTTTGGAAATGATCAGAAATCACAAGGTGCTAGGCCTGGGGAATATGGTGCTGGTCGTATTTTTGTAAACTTTTGGTATGTAGTCTTCGGTGTACCATTTTCCAGTTACCGTGTGACCCTTTTTTCAGTGGAATAGCAGCTATAATTTTTGATCAGGTAAGTAAACGGACTTCATTACTTTTGTTGATGATATTTGTTGCTTAGGTTTGATGGGTGGGTTCGCTCCCGAACCAAGATTCGTCTTCAGTAAGAACTTTACTAAAGTTGCTAGTCTGAACGTTTTCGGATTTATTTAAGAAAAATGCCTCATTTGGGTCTCCTTTAATATTCGTGGCACCAATCGAGCAGATTTCTTCGTGTATCCCAGATGATTACTTAATATTTGCGATACAGCAATGGCATTCAATTCCAATTCATGAGCAATAATTTCTTGAGTCAATCGTGAATCCTTATCAACTTTGGACTTTATCAGTAACGCCATCAGTCAAAAATTATGGTAGACCTACTGAGGCTCATCCTCTACAAAAAAAATGTCTCTTCTGGAATCTTCAGAACCACTTGGCAATAGTCTGTAGAGAAGGTGCAATCGTTCCACATACATTTTAGTTTACGCCAAAAACCGCAGAGAATCACAGCAATTTTCTGTTTGCGATGGTGGTGGAATTTCGTCTGATGCATCCTCAGCTATTTTGTGTTATCTCGTCTTCATTATAACCGATCGTTCCGAATTTTTGATAAAAGTCTCATAAAACACTTGCAAAGTATTTTTAAAAAAGATTTTAGTCATTTGCTAAACAAACTTTTGCTCTACTCGTATTTTTAGCCAAAATTTGTAAACCGAGTTCCGTTGAAATTATTGTTTCTTTCAACGACATATCTTTTTTCAAAATATTTTATTTATTTCAAGGTAATTATTATTCAAGATACGCCGGTATAGTTTCAGAAGCAAGATAGTTCCGATTTCGATTTCGATTCTTAATAGAAACCGGACAATTTGTATTTGCCTCCAACAGCATTAGGTCGCGATTCGGAACGGGAAATAATCTAATGCAAATTCTTCTATTATTCGACGCAATATCTATGGTCGTAACATAGAAGTTAAATGAATTCTTCATCACGGCGCAGTCTTGAGTTTGATTCTCGCCGTTGACAAAAACTTTTTACGTCCATTAGATGCTATAAAGAGCGATTGTGTGTGTAAAATCAAATGTTGGGATTCTTGTGACCACCTTCAATAATGCATCACTACGTGTATTAATCAACTCGTAAGGTCTCAGCTTACATAAACCGTTAAAAGCATTAAGGTAAATTATATGACATTTGACATGAATTGGCGAAAAACAAATAACTAAGATTTACGAAACATTTCTTTTTGGACATTTTCATTCAAATGAAGACCGATTCCGATAAGCGGCTCTATACAAATATATTTTATTAAATGAATGACTTTGATTTAAAATTGGATTAAAAATTATACCTTGCTTATAAATAAATAGGGTAAATATATTTTTAAATATAGATAAAAAGACTGATTGATGATTCTATTAAATTAGAATAATAAAACACGGCTAATATATGGTATGTATATTATTATTTATTTTTATGTTATTTATTAATGATTAGCAAATCAAGATAACAGTTTACAACACATAGTATAGTGGATAACAATATAGTAGTGTTTACTGAGTTAAAAACATGAGCGAGGACGATTAGAAAATTATAACATTATTCAACAATTTGACATCTTTTGTTGTACGAGATCTGAAACTCTGCACGATATTTTCCACTTTCCAGTAATGTAGTCAAATAATGATCAACTTTATAACGCAATTTGCAAATAACTTTTTTTCTTAGAAATAATAGGTGAGTCATTTTTTTAGTATCTGAAAAGAAAAGAAATAATTAGTTATTTAAGAAATTGTATGTAGTAAATTCTTTTACTTAACTTCGGTCCAACAATCCATCGGCCGCTTTACAATGCCAAGAAAACACGGATAAATCACAATTACTCTTAAAATATTTAAGCTATATATTAGTTTGAGCGCACTATAATAGTTTGATTGACCATCTTACCTGGCCTTAAATTACTTCACAATTTAAATATTCACTAAAGTTGGAATCGACTTAAATTCACTGCACTATAATTAACTTTAAAATTTGTACATAAACAAATTGGCAAACGTCACTTTGCATTTGTATTAATAGTATACGGATTCCAATCAGTAGATGAATAGTTGAATTTACATATAAATACATATATTATACCTTTATAGATGATAAGTGGTACATTCTACTTAAATTTTTTAGTCCTTAAGTAAAGTTTACATGATAAAAATTCATGATCGAAAAACCCATTAAGCCAAATAATTTCATATCGAATTTTTGTTAATGAGGCAATTTCAATTTACTAGTTTTTTCGAAATTGACATTTACTTAGATTTGTGTAATGTTTTTTCAAAATTATTCTCGTCACAAATATCAAAGTGTTAGCATTAAAGCAATAAAAATAGAATCTGCAAAATTGAAATAATAAAATTAAAAATAAATTGTAAAAATTGAAATAAAAGGTTCGAGAAGCGTGTTCTCATTCATTGAAAAAAGTTTATACCAATCTAATCAGAAGTACTTCGACGAATACAACAAACTCAACTTGGGATTAAAGTGCAAGGCGCAAGCTGCCTGACTTCAACAAGGTCTCGAACATTTTCGAGTTATTACGGCTGTACCCCAGCATCATTAGTACTTTACAAATGTTCTTACCAATTCTTTCTATTAATTTGATCGTAAAAGTTTTCCTAACTGAACTATTTTATTTGAAATTTTTTTTAAGATTATTTAAGATTTTTTTAACATAATAGAGAAATAAAAGGATAGCTGCTGGGATGGTATTTACGATCAAACGATTCTCTTGCTTAAAGAAAAGTACAATTACTATATAACTAATAAATCAATAAATATTTTGAATCGTTTGAATCGTTCACCATAGTAGCAACTATTCAGATAAGGACCATAACAGTGTAATAATGAACTACTCATATAACTAATAATGGTATGAATGGAACTGAATTTATAATATCCCAATATAAACAGACAAGAGTGAATGACACATAGGTAGCTAATAATGACAACAATATACCGATTTATTTATAATTTCACACAAGTACATAATTGAGCTTAAATAGATCATCATAATATTTATATTCCTGTCGGGTCATTAAGACGTAACAACCCTCGCGTGTCTGGTGGTGGGATGGAAAAAGAGAGTTCAATAACTAACAGCATATGATGAGATGACCCAAATAAAAGTCAAATGCTCCAGTAATAACTGTTGTAGACATTTGCATATATATGATGAACCTAGAACATTCCTATCCTATCCAACTAAAAAAATAACAATACTAACAAATTCAATTCAAATAAGAAAATGATTATACTAGCAGTATATTATAATTAACTAATACATAATGATGTAAGCAAGTGAAGTGTATTATCATCTTAGTTGTTTCTGTAATTAATATTCCTTTTCCTAAACCTTACATGTTGAGATGCAGGCAGGACCTGGGCCCGCCTAATTTTGGAATAAATAATTCTCAGATGTCTGTTTGGAACTCTGCTGAATATACTCCAAGATTATGGTAACATACCTAGCATCACCGTAACTGTTTGGCTTGTACTTCTCCTCTCATATCATATCATTACTGGAAAAGATCGTGCAGAGTTTCAGATCTCGTACAACAAAAGATGTCAAATTATTGAATAATGTTATAAATTTTCAAATTTTCCTCGCTCATGTTTTTAACTCAATAAACACCACTATACGTATTTATTTTTTTTTATATTAGTCGCTGGTCATAGAGTGATGATAACAGTCGTTCTAATTTACGACTCTATTATAAACTACATATTAGAATGAAATTGTAAACTATTGTCTTGATTTGCTCATCATTAAGAAAAATATCATAAAAATAAATAATAATATACATATCATATATAAGCCGTGTTTTATTATACTACTTATCCCCGATGCGTACAAAAGTCGATCTAAGGTGAAAATTGTTGCGCGTTGTAGCTGAAAGGGCACGTGAATGTCTCAATGAATCAGTTCGTCGGTTCCTCAAGCTCTGGGTTTGTCATATAGCACATTGTGGCGTATTTTTAAAATAGTACTTGGTTTGAAGGCATACAAAATACAGCTTGTTGAAGAATTGAACCTGGTTGACCTTCCTTGGTCTAACCGATTTGGTTTATCGGCGTTTCAGCTCGAAATTGACCCGTATTTTTATCGAAAAATGATGTTCATCGATGAAGCTTCATTTTTACTGAATGCATCCTTTAAAAAAATGCATTGTTTGGTGCGGTTTATGGATAGATTGCATCATCGCTAATTTCCTTAAAAACGTGGAAGGACAGCTTGTAAACAACAATGGCGCAAATCAATTATCAATGAATTGCTCTGTAGCAATTATCTATGAATTTTTACTTTGTTGAAATTCATATTTAAAATTTCTCTTACCTCAAAAAATTTAAGATATTGGTGTAGCCGACTTGCAGTTTCAAAAGAATAATACAAGTGCAACAGGCCACACAGCAGACCAAACCATCGATTTATTGTAAGCTAATTTTAATGAGAACATCATATCAAGAAACGGACCGGTGAATTCCAAGATCTTGTGATTTGACGCCGTTAGATTATGGCGTGAATTAACACATCTATGATCCCCTGATGGATTCAATAATTCGTGAGTCAACAGATTTGATATGTCAGTACTAGGAATAGATGTCAGTCTATGCAATGTACAGTTGTACGTAAATTATACCGATATCCGTACGTCCTTGAATTTGGCTGTGATGGTGTTAAGGTGTAGGACGTAAATAGGTGAACCACGAAAGAGTCAAAAGCTCTAAGTTCCAAAAAAAACTTGAAAATATTAAAAACAGACAAACATTTATAAAAAAGTTTGCTTTTTTTAGTGAATAATAAATAAACGTTTTCATAAATTCTTGTTCTATAATATCCATTTTGTTACATTAAGATTCATAATCTTTACCATGAATTTCTCACGGATATGCCCACCACTCTTCCGAAATGTAATGTTTTTATATTCTGTATCGTTCGCGATGTTCAGGGATAGATAATATTATCTTGTTTCTATCAATCTGGATGTGGTATTTGCTTAAATCCATTACATTAGTGACAACCTGATTGATTGATTGATAGGACTGTAGGACCAAGCGGCAAGATTCCCTAGGCAGGATTCCCGGATAACGCTGGGCCTATTCCTACAGCCGTTTACATAAAACAATAGGTAAGGATTGAAATGGCCAACAAAACTAAAGTATGTATAGTAATATTTCTTTTGTTGTGGATAGAGAAACTTAACGTACTAAGGTACTTTTTATATGCACTGTAATTTATTTGAATTTTTGTTGAATATAGCATTGGTGTTAGTCTAGATTATGATATTTGGTTTTCTTCTTAATCTTTTAAAAGTGATTGCAAATACAGTTTTAATAATCTGGTTGCAATCCAATCTAAAAAAGATAGAAACCAACAGCAATGAAATAACTAATTTTTTTTTAAAAAGAAAAGATTGGGAATTGGGGTTTAATTTTCGATCATAATTGATCAAATTGTTGGTTGCTGCTTAGTTAAGGAATCGATAAATATATATCTATATACAAATTATACTCAGATATATATACTTAGAGTAATTTAGTTAGGAAATTACCCCAGAGAAAAATAATGGTAGTAAAATTTACAAAACAGTTCAATGAATTCAAACAAAAGTCGTTGAAGTAAAATTCATTACGAATTTTCTGACATGAATATCGCCACCATTAAGGCGTGTCAGAAGAATATTCAAATCCATACTAGTGAAGTAGTGAATTCTCAGGTAAACTATTTCTTCCATACGCTATTAAGCACAATGAACATATTATTTGACTTTTTAGATTCTTCCTTCGAGATCTTAAGCAGATATAAATTAACTGGGATTTCTTCAAACGAAAAAATTTGCTATTTTTTAATAAATCTCGGTAATTAGTAAGTATATGTAGTTAGTATGAAGTGTAATTGAAAAAAATATTAACTCGATATATTTCTTTCGTTAAAGGAACAGCGACATGATATAATGGCTTACATTAACACTGAAAAAAAAACTATGTTCATATTGAACAAATAGATTTTGTTAAAAAAAATTGTTCACATTTAATAAATATTGTTTATTGAAACAAATATTTTTTATTTGGTTTAAAAAATTTTAGGTTGTATTAAAAAATGAAATTTAATCTTGTAAATTGTTTGTATTAAATATTTGTTTTTAGTTTTTACCAAAATTTTTTTATATTAATCAAATTATTTGAGTTTCCAAAAAAAATTGAAAAAGTTTATTTAATAAACTATTTTTTTATTACTGAACAAAATTATTTTAAATATAAATATTACGTTTGTTTAATACTGCATACTCTTGTTATTATCAAAAGAATTTCTAGTATTAACAACATGTAAGAAATAATTGAAAAATTTTCTAACGCATAATGTCACTCATAACCAGAAGGACGAAAGCACGTGATAATCAGTGATAAATATACAAGTTTAAACATTTTATTTTAATTATTTAAAACATTAATAAATATTAAAGTGAGTATTGATATATTTATTTTATTTATCTTGAATGTTAATTGCATTTTGTATTTTATTATAAAATAATGACAGGTTACAAAATAACACCACATTATGTTATGGCTGGAGCAAATGATCAAACTACAGTCAAAAATTCAAGAGGCATGCCCTAATTATAAAGACATTAAAGGCTGCAAAATAGTAATACTACAAAAGTACTTTTAATAAAATATTTAAATTAATTGGTTTTTTCTTAATGTCAGATCGATATAGAGGTTTAACGCTGATGCTCCCGCGAGTGTAGTTCGTTCCCGTTTTTGGATTATGTGGATATATCTATGTGTATAGATGCCTGATTTCACCCGCTAAATGATTGAGGCTTGTTGCCGAAAAAAACGAACCTGAGTACATGCTGTATTTGTCAGTGCCCGCATTCGCTCACCTCAGTGATACATGAGACTATACCAAATAGAGCATTTATAAATATAAATATATATATATATATATATATATATATATATATATATATATATATATATATATATTTATATATATTTATATATATTTTTATATATATATATATATATATATATATATATATATATATATATATATATATATATATATTTAACAAACTTTTTCTTGTATTAACTTAAATAAATATTAATATTACAAAATGTATTGTTATATTAACAAAATTCGTGTATCATTTTTAAATAAATCCTTGTATTATTAAAAAAAAGTTTTTTCTTTCTAAAAATATATTTTTAAATATAAATAATTACCATTTTTAATATAAACAATTTTTTTATACTGTAATTAATGACGTCATCAACAACTTCCAATTAAAAATAATTTTTGGTATTATTAAAAGAAGTTTTTTAATTTGAACTGAAGCTAATTTAAAAAAATTATTTTGTTAATATAATCAAATGTTCTCTTTACCCAAATTTATATTATTATTAAACACGGTTTTTCTTACTATTACCTAAATTTTTTTTCAGTGTACAAGGTATTCGTTCATCTTCAACTCTTCACTTTTGCCGTATTTGCAAGGCTTCAAAATCAGAAACCCTACATCTTTGAAGTAGAGGTTTCAAAGATCTAAAAAATGTTATTTAGATTTTTAAAATGATTTATTCTGTATCGGGACCTCCTATAAAATATAAATCAGGATTATTTATACAAGAAATGATGGCATGTACTCGTACTTATTATATTATAGTACTGATTTGGATTGGTTCAAGAAATATTATTAATTTTTTCAATAAAATATAAAACTAATACTAAAATTGTGTTATTATTTAATTGTTACAACAGTTTATATTTTACTTCGTTTGAAATAAATTCTACTACAACATACTACTAGTGTTGTAGTACAATATATCCATCTTGTAATAAATTACTCCGAATATTATTACAAATATTATTACAAATTATATATTCTATTACACTTTTAATGGGTTCAAAATTCATTGTATTGTTTCAAAATTCATGTAATGAACTTCATTGTACTTTTAGTTGAATTTCATTGCAGTTTTTTCTTATAAGCATATAATGATGTACATAATTTAATTGCTGTGCTGATAGTTACCTACGATAACAAGCTGATATATACATGCAGACTAGCGTATGTGTAATTGTTAAAAGAGATTTCTAATATGGAAATCATAATCCAGTATTATGAAGTATCGTATTTGTTATAGAGTTACATGGTGGCTACTTCAAACCAACCAGCCCTTCACCATGTGGATAAAGCACATGCTTGTACTTTTATACTGAGAATACAGTGACAATACAAGGATTACGGAATACAACATGACCATAGGTCATGGTGTTAAGAATTCGCTCCGGAAAACTTAAACAGATAGATTTGTCTATTCAGGGATTTTGGGACGATCTATTTTAGCCGGCTAGAGCTTAGAGTAAGGGAGTGGGATTTCCCAAAGTATGAATAGACCTCGTTGAGACCGCGAGAGGAAAAAGAAAACGATGATGGAGGTGGTGTTTTTTTTGGAACAGAGAGTTGGGAGATAAGGCGAAGGTAGAAGACGTATCGCCGATCAGAAATTGAAAATAATTTACGAGTATATCGATTATTGATAGTAATAATAATAAATAATAATAATAGTAAGAATAATAATTAATAACAATAATAATAAATAATAATAATAGAAAGAATAATAATAAATAATAATAATGGTAATAATAATATTGGTAATGATAATGATTACTAATTATAAGAGAGTGATGGAGAATATCTTATAATAAAACAATAGATAAACGATAAGATATAAATCCTATATCTAGTTACCTATAATAAAATAAAATAAAACACTGATACAAAAAAAAAGATTTTTTTTGAGTGAATGGCCAGAAACAAGACTAAAAAAAAATAAAAAAAAAAAAGAAAGTGCCAAGTAATTATAAGTAGTTTCTCGAAAAACAAAACTTTTTAGGTAGAATAGTTTAAGTAGTGTAGAATTAGAATATTTTATTTGGCCTGTTTTTTTATTATATCGGAGAGCTCAGAGAAATCAGAGAGATAATTTTTCCGAAAAATCCGATTAGACAACTGATTGATATTATGAATTTGAGTCGCTGTCGAATCAAACGTCAAAATATAATTGGCCTGTTTTTCAGAGCATATATAAATATCGATACATAAATATACAAAAGTTAAGATAAAATGGTGCAAAATGTGTTAGTTAAACTAGTTGAGAACACGTTTAATATAATATATTGTAACAGTGATGATTCTGACGAAAGCAGCAATGAAGACGAAAAATGTTTCAAAATATCCAATTTTGCCGAAGAAGTTTTACCGTCTTATACGAACTCGATATTTAAAAGTCATTTTCGACTAAATATTGAAACGTTTAATAAACTCTGCAGACTAATCCATGACAGCAAAAGCTTAGAAATTCATCCAGGAATACCAGTTGAAAAAAAAATCTTACCATTTTATGGTTTTTTGGAAACCGGGAACCCCTCAGGTAAATAAAACTATACTATTTAATAGAGCTAATAGATTTGTGTTTAATAACCACAACTTTTTTTAGAACGATTAGCGATAGATTTAATGTTGCCAAATCAACAGCCTGGAATATCATTAATGATATTTCGAAGATGTTACTGGATTTAAATATTGAAAAAAGAATTATCACATGGCCTTCGGCGGGGGAACGGCTTGCTACCAAATCATACTACACACAAAGATATCGTTTTAGAGGTAGGTGCATAATATAATTTAAATTATTTAGAAATATTTAGAATATTTATTGCAAATCTGTTTCAGGAATAATTGGTTCTATAGATGGTACTAATATTTCCATCATTGCTCCAGGAAATCATACAAATTCGTATGTCAACAGAAAAGGTTTCCATTCACTTTTATTACAAGATGTATGTGACCATCGTTTGAAATTCATTCACTTTTATACAGGCGAAGCTGGATCTCTTCATGATGCTCGGGTTTTTACTAGATCAAATTCAAAAAACAAGGTAGAGTGAGATAATTAGTTTATAATATTTAAACTTTTAATTATTTTTATCATTCCTTGGCGGGCGATTTCGAATTATTGATGGATGAACATATACTTGGAGATTCGGCGTATAAGTAAGATCATTTTTTATTAGTTCCATTCAAAAATAATGGCCATCTTGCAGATGAAGAACTCTTTTATAACACAATCCATTCCAAGTGCCGTGTTGACATTGAACGAGCCTTCGGAATATTAAAGGTGCGATTTAGACGACTTAAATACGTCGAAACGAAAAGAACCGAGCTTAAGTGGGATAAGAGCGTGTGTTATTTTACACAATTTGTGTGTAGAAAGTAGGGACCAAATCGATCCAGATGATGATCAACTGGATCAAATTCTTACTGGCGAAGAAAGCGGCCGGCCAACATATTACGCAGATTCAAGCTCCAGAGATGATGAACAAAATCCAAATTTAAGTAAAGGTCAACGAAAACGATTGTATATTATGAATTCTTTATTTTAAAATATATTTCAATTCAAATTCTTATGTTTAGTATCACATTTTTAATTGTATATAATAATAATAAATAGTATATACTCTATATGCATATAGGTATGCTTAATTATATTTGGGATTCATTATTTTTAATGAAATAATCCACAAACCGTTTGAAGTCTTTATTGTGTTCTGTCATCAGCTCTAATTTCTTCCTTCGGTATTCATCTTTGGAATTTTCCTGACATCTTCGCTTTCTTCCACTGACTGATCCTTTTGTTTCATAAGGTTGCCCTGCCGTCGCTTTTTCGTTACGTTCTCTTACACTAAAATTTGCACTTGGGCTGGTATTGGACAAGGATCTCCAGCCATAATTTCATCAACAGCATCAAAATAGATCCAACATTTTCTATTTTGGCCTGCAGTATTGTTATGGTCCTGTATCGCTTTATATTGTTTCTTTAAAGCCTTCCATTTGGATTCAACTTGAATCCAACTTACAGTGATTCCATTTTTAATACATTTTTCGGCAATTCTCGTGTAAATTTTTTTCTTTATACCGTTTTGCAGGTTATAGTATTCCGTTTTTATTTCATTCAATAAAAATAAAATATTTTGTGAGGTACATTTAATTTGGCTATTTATCATTAAAAATTATTAGAGAATAAGTAATTGGTCCTATATATTAATAAAAACATTCTTAAAATAATAATAAATTAATTTAATGATTACTATTTTCCATAGCGTCCGCCATATTATGAATATGTTAATATTGAAATATGTTTTTTCTCTGAACTATCTGAATAATAATTCAGATAGAAAATTGAAGATCCAAGAATGCTCAGAGAATTTATTGAATTTATTTTTTTGTATAAATATAGTGTTACTTCAAATTTAGTCTACTGTTTTATTTTATTTTTGTTTCTCACTTTTTTTCTTGTGAGTGAAGTGTTTCGTTGGTGAAATTAAGAAAATATTTAAAAAACGTGGAAAAATTAAAATGCGAAACCTGGCGGCGGGTGAATGAGATGAGGTAAGTGGAGTTTATGTAATGGGGGGGTGGTTATCTACCCTCTTCTTCACCATTTAAATCCCGATTTCCTTTTCTTTCCTTTCGCGGTCTCAACGAGGTCTCTTCATACTTTGGGAAATCCCACTCTCTTACCCTGAGCTCTAGCCGGCTAAAATAAACCGCTCAAAGTCCCTGAATAGACAAATCTCTCTGTTTAAGTTTTCCGGAGCGAATTCTTAACACCATGACCTACGGTCATATTACAGTGGCGCCCAAACAACGTATAGGCTATTCCCTATCCATCCATTTCTTTCCCTATCCCTATTCCCTATTCCTTTGATAATAATTTTCATTTTTATTCCATTTTTTTTTAACACGTGCACAATGCGATCTCATCTGTGGTTGATCCATTGTCGGACACGTTGCTTTCCGTTTATTACAAATTAGTTAACCTTTTTCTTTTTTTTTTCTAATTCTGATCGGAATTGATGACGTAACCACACATGCTCTTTTGTATTATGTTGATTCCAGTGTAAGTTCTTACATCATCAACCCCGGCATGATATGTAAAGTATATTTTTGCACGCTCGCGTGGGTATTCTACTTCTTGTGTGACTACCATGTTAGCACGGAAGCAAAAAAATATACCGATTTTCGTACTCCGGCTTTCAAACACCTTATTGTAATTAAGTTTGTTGATTTTGGTGTATAATTTGAAAGTTAAGTAACTTATTCCGTATTCCTTTCTTACCTCTTTCTAATCCACTCTCTTGTCCTTTCCTAAATTTAAAATTTTTACAGATACCAGCCCCAGTCGGACCAATGATCAGTAGCTGAACTGACCGCACCCGCTTATCTCATCTCACTCCGCTTACATAACCAATATAACTAATTTACTTCTTTTTTAGCTATTTAATTAATTATTTTCAACGTGGTTTTCACATAACATAATTAAATAATCATTTGAATTTATCATATTTGTATTTTTGCATAAACGCTTCATATTTCGAATTTCTAGTATTACATTTCCACTTGTTAATACCACTGAGGATTTCATCGTGGTCCAATTATTTATATATTAATCGTACGGTTTTTTTTAAAAAAAAACCATTAGAACCATTTTGAAATCATATCCAATTATAGTTTATTTTAGTTACTGCTTTGTTTTATAATGGAAACGTTAATAAATTGCCAAGATTTGGAATCAGATGAGTTCGCAATTGAATGCGAAGTTAGAGGACTTAAAGGACCTATGGCTTTTCTCTTTGTGGAATTTCAAAACCATTTTGATAAGGAGAGTGCGGACCCTACCGAATTACCAACTCATGCTCACCTGCGAGCCCTAAAAACTCCTCAGCGAGAAACGGCTTCTTGCTTTGATAAGTTGAAAGCCATCCATGCAGAACTAAAAACCAGAATAGCGTCTGAGCCTGATCAAGTTCGTGAAAACCTCTCGTGTTTAACTTCACGTCTTCTCCACGTCCAGCAGCGAATATCCCGAATTTCAGCCTCGAAATGTGTTGCTCGTTCGGTTGGAACGTTAATGACTTCTTGCCAGTCTTTGCTGGAGCTGGTGGCTAACATAAAAGAGACGAATCTTGATAAATCTTTGGATAAACTAAATTCCATTCATCTCCAAGATGACTCAGGTAAGAAAGCCAATCGTTCTTGGGATGACGAAGACTAGCAGTCTCAGTCTGAACGTGTTCAAGTGGCCAACCTCCAGCCGGGAGAAAAGAAGTGTCACCAACCTTTAAGTCTTAGTACGTAGCAGATGTATCGACTGCTCGACAAGGTCCATCTTAAGCGCTCAATCCTAAGCAACGGGAAATCGGGAATGAAAATCGACATCCAAGACAACATCAATTAGACAATCTAAAACTTCTTGCTCCTTCGGTTTTACCTCAACATGTCCATTTTCAAACCAATGCATCACCCCATTATCAAGCTAAATTAACTTCAGTAACAGAAGTGCCCATAATGTCACAGGACGCATTTAAACCGATTGCTTCGGATCCATCCCAAATGGCTCCATCTGGCAAACAGCCATCAAGGGACATAAACTACCCTAGCCAGTGGCCTGACAATTATAATCAGATGCCGTACTCTAATTATTTTCATCCACAGAATGTGAATTCAACCCAAACGCCACTGCCAATGCCTATTCAGATGATCCCATTTCCTCAGCAGACAAGGTATGATATTCACAAATGGAACATCTCATTTGAAAGAACTGCGAGTTACACGCCTGTAGAGAGATTTTTCTTCAGAGTGGAGTTAATGGCCGAAACGCATGGTGTACCAAAGGAATCACTTGTTTACAATATTGGTCCATTATTGGAAGGTATCGCTCGTGAACACTACTGGCTCATACTCGAGCAGCATCCACATTGTGGATGGAATCAGTTAAAAAATGGATCTTTGCACCGATTTCAAGATCATCGAAGTGATTCGGATATTATAAATTCCTTGGACCAACGTAAACAAAAGATAAAAGAATCGTTTGTCGATTTCTATTATCAGATACTAAGTCTAGCGCAGCTTCTGAGAACTCCGTTGACTGAAACCGAACTCACGGACATTTTAAAAAAAAATCATGCACCCCGGACTTCGTGTGGCTGTTGCAGGAGAAGTGTTTGATTCTGTACCCTTGATGGTAAATCGATGCGTGTCCATTGAAGAAGCGTGGAAGGGCATGGGATATAACCCAGAAGTAGCTATGGGTCCTGGATTTTCCCGGGTTGTACATGAAATTATCGCCCATTCACCCGAGGCAAATTTGTATGCTCATCCAGATCGTCTCATCGCTCGTCCAGTCCCAGTTCAAGCAGGCATTACTCCCCAGCAGATCTTCTCCCCGCAGAATATCCAACCACCGATAACCAATAGAAGTAATTCCCGATTCTGTTCGAATTGTGGCCATCCTATGCAAAACAACACTACAGGATGTGTAAATTGTAATTGGAGATCGGTAACCTCGCAGACGGAAATGAGGATCACTGGGAATCCATATTTCCAACAGACAACTCTTCCAGCTCCCAGACAAAATATTACGGAAGCGGCAACGAATACCTACCCCGAATTTTATGCTCGGTTACGCCACCACAAATAAATACACAACCTGTTTCACTTTTACAAATCAATAACTTAACTTCTAATAATTATCCATCTTCAGCCTCTCGTCATAAATCCCGCTCAGTTAAATATTTTCGTCATAAGAGGAAATTACAATAATAATTAGCGAAAGCTAAATTTTCCTCCGTGAATTCAGTTTTCCCCATTGACAACCGCCCGTATGCCACCATCACAACATGCGAAACTGACATTTGTAGGCTACTACACAGCGGTGCCTCAATCAGTGCCTTAGAGAAAGGTTGTCTTGATTTTTATTAAAAAGCACGGTTTAAAATTACATCCCCTAAGTGCTTCTGTTCAAACGGCTGACGGAACTAAACAGTCAGTGCTAGGCTATGTGAACGTAGAAATAGCCAATAGCGGAAAAACTTTGCCGATGCAGCTCTTCTTAGTTCCCGAGCTACAGCAGGAGTTGTATTTAGGATATGACTTTTGGACCTTATTTGGCCTAAGACCCATATTGATTGATAAGATGGCAGATCTAAAATCTTCTACGCTAAATAGCCTATAAAGGTCCACGATCTGACAAAACTCCAGCTAAAGCGAGTTCAAGAAATAATAAACCAGTTCCCGAGTTCTGTAGAGCTAGGGCTTGGTCGAATATCTCTGGCTACACACCGAATCGACACTGGTGATGCAACTCCTATTAAACAGCGGTTCTTCGCTGTATCACCCGCGGTCCAAAAAGAGATGTATGCAGAATTAGATCGCATATTGTCTCTTGGCGTTATCCAAGAGAGTACAAGTCCTTGGTGTTCCCCAATGGCCTTAGTCAGAAAATCTATTGGAAAGGTTCGACTTTGCTTAGACGCCCGTAAATTGAATAGCGTTACAAGGAAAGATGCTTACCCCTTACCTTTAATCGACGGTTTACCAAATCGACTAGACAAATCTCAGTTCATGTCTAGTCTTGACTTAAAGGATGCGTTCTGGTAGATTCCCTTAGATTCAGAGTCTACGGAGAAGACAGCTTTCACGGTGCCAGGACGCCCGCTATACCATTTTACTGTTATGCCATTCGGACTTTGCAATGCGCCGCAAACCTTGTGCCGATTGATGCATAAAGTTATCCCACACCATCTGCATGATCGAGAATTCGTATACCTCGATGATCTGCTCATTACCTCGTCAACATTTGAGGAGCACCTGTCTCGGTTAGCTGCCGCAGGGCTTACTATCAATGTGAACAAAAGTAAGTTTTTACTGAGAGAGATCGAGTATCTTGGTTATGTAGTTGGTGGGGGTACTTTACGCCCCAATCCGGATAAGGTGAAGGCAATTGGGGATTACCCGGTGCTAAAAACAGTACGTCAGGTAAGGAGGTTTCTGGGTATTTGTGGCTGGTATAGACGCTTTCTCGACCAATATTCGTCAATTTCAACGCTACTGAAGTTTTGGAAAAAGAACCAAAAATTTGTTTGGTCCGAATCAGCCCAAAACGCTTTTGATTTATTGAAATCAGCCCTTACCACCGCCCCTGTGCTGAACACGGCTGATTTCAATAAACACTTTTACATACAGTGTGACGCTAGTTCAACGGGAGTCGGAGCCGTTCTGTTTCAAAAGACGAAGGAAGACCAAGACACGTCCATAGAGTTCATGTCTCACAAGCTCACTACAGTGACGGAGCTACAACTACAGTGTGACAGAGCTAGAATGCTTTGGTGCGGTATTGGCCATTAAAAAATTTCGGTCATATGTGGAAGGTTTACCTTTCACAGTGATAACCGATCACGCGAGTCTCACATGGTTGATGTCGCAGAAGGATCTCACCGGTAGATTGGCGAGATGGAGCTTTAAATTGCAGGTGTTCAACTTTGAGATTGAGTACAGAAAGGGGACACAGAATTGTGTTCCTGACGCACTCTCTCGAGTATGTATGGACGAACTCTCTGGCGAATTAGTAAAAACTCAAGTTGCTCTCTGCGACGGTGAGGATCCAGTCCATGTGGATCTTGATTCCGTGCATTTTAAGGACTCCGATTATTTAAAACAAGTCGAATCTTCTTCGAAACCCTCAAACTTAAAGGAAATTAACGGGAAATTATTCCTTAATGTCCATCCGTTGAACCCTGATGGGAAGTTTGATGTGTCCAGTTGGAAGTTAATTGTACCAGAAGCTCTTAGAAACGCGTTAATACAATCGGCCCACACACCCCCAACTGCAGCTCATTTGAGTATCGCTAAAACCACAGAATTGGTTAAACGATATTATGTTTGGCCATGCATGACGAAGGATATTCGTAATTTTATATCCTCCTGTGATTTATGCAAATGCAGCAAGGCACCAAATCACCAGCTAAGACCCCACTTAGTTCATTCCCGATGACATTTCGGCCATGGCAGAGGGTTTACGTTGATTTTTTGGGTCCGTATCCTCGAACGAAAGCAGGAAATACAGCCATCCTCGTTTCAGTAGACCACTATTCCAAATTCGTGATCACGCGAACTGTGCGGCAAGCAACCGCCGAGGAGGTTGTCAAGTTTCTTGAAAAAAGTATTTTTTTTCTGTTTGGCGTTCCAGAGAACCTTGTGACGGACAAATTTACCTCCACCTTAGTCAAAAGGTTGTTCAAGAAATACGGGGTTCAGCATGTACTTACGGCAAAATATTCACCTCAAAGTAACTCATCAGAGCGAGTCAATCGGACAATACTGGCGGGCATCCGCTCGTATATCAAGGATGACCACAAAACGTGGGATACAAACCTTGACGTCGTTACCCAGGCAATACTCGGAACCATCTACGAACCTACCGGGTATGCCCCTCTTCTCCTTGTTTTCGGACAGCATCCCATCATGCACGGATCAGTGTATGAATTGCTTCGAGATGTTTTTACAACCTCAGGAAATTATATGCAACCTGAAGAAAAGCCCGACAAATTACAAATTATTTCTGAGAAGGTCAAAGAAAATTTATTTAAAGCACAAATAAAATCGCATGCACCTTATAATTTGAGAAGTCGACCACCAAAATTGGGAAAAAAGTCTTTGTCACGAATTTCACAAAGAGCAAAGCTACGGATTTCTATTCGGCGAAATTGGCACCGAAGTTCCTCAAAGCCTCAATTTCACGACTAATCGGGAACGTATCTTGTGAGGTAGTCGACGATGCTGGAAGTTCACTCGGCATCTTTCATTTTAAAGACGTGCGCATATGATTTCGAAAATTGGTCATTTGAATTCCATAAACCAGAATAACATATAATTCTCATCTATCTTTTAAAATCACATTTTTATTCAACCGTTGACTTGTTTTGTTAGGCCCAGCATAATGAGACCTCAGGGATCAGTGGGAACGTCACCACGATTTGTAGCGAGAATTCGTTCTTAAAAAAATCTCCAGAAAACAAGAAGAAACCGAAAAAAAGAAATAACCACGTTCCATAATCATGTTGATATCTATTTAAAATAAACAAAATTAATACGAAACTAAATAATAATTATCAATATCATTATACTTGTTTGTTTGTTTGTTTCTTAGTTTTTTGTGGTCAGATATTACTATCCATATGACCTAATGTTAGTATTTCTCCAATTTCTCTATCAGATTCTTCTTCCTGAAGGTCTGCAGCTTGGATGTGTTTTGTTGTATAAGTTTGATAGACTTGGTATTGTTTTATTGTTGATTAGTCAGTGGAGTATTTCTACTTTTCTGAAATATTTAGTTTTTATTTATTTTCTTTAGTTAAGTCCAATTTATTGTTTTTATGTTTTTTATATGTTGAATGGCTGATATTTATTTATATTAGTGATTGGCTATTGTTATGAATTGTGAATATTATTAATGAATTTGGAGTTTTGTGAATCTATGAAAAAATTGTGGTTAAGTTTTAGTGGTTATAGGTTGTAGTTTATTTCTTTGATGTATTTAAGTAATGTTTTGTATTCGTATTTGTCTTCTTGGAGTAGTATGTCTGTAAGAGTTTTTTGAGTCAAGAGGGGGTACTTGTTTCTTATTGGATTGAGGAATGGGCAGTGGTTTATGATATGTTCGTTGTCTTCCGTTATGTTACAATGTATGCAGTCGGGGTTGTCTTCAAGTTGAAGTATGTGTCTGTATTTTTTGTTGAATGTATGTCCAGTTCGCATACGAATCATTCTTTTTGTATCTTGTGTGTTTAATTCGAGTTTTTTGAACCATAGGGTTTTCTTTGGGGAAGGAACAATTTTTTTGTAATATTTTCCTTTGGTGGAAGTAATTACGTTGAATTTTTTTTCCCATTCTGCTCTGATTATGTTGTTTATTTTTTTAACTGAATCTATTATAGTTGGTTCGTTTTCTAAAGTATGTGAGGGAGAGTAGGTGGCTGTTTTGGCTAATTTATCGGCTATTTCGTTTCCTTCGAATCCACAATGACTTGGAATCCACTGAATCGTGATATTTTTATTTGTGTTATGGCCTGCTGTGTCTATTATTTGATTTTCGTAATGACTATCTGTGTTTTGTTGTATTGCGGTGTCTATTGAATTACATGCACTTTGTGAATCTGTGAGTATTATTATATAATTGGATTTGAAACCCAGGGCGACGGTTATTGCGATTTTTATTGCGATTGTTTCTATAGTTTTAATATTGGTAATGTTTTTAAGTTGAATGGAGAGTTTGATGTTATTGTTTTGATTGTATATGCCAATTCCCGCTTTGTCTCCTATCAATGACCCATCTGTGTAGATATGGGTGTGGTTTGGATACTTTTTTAATGTTTGTTTAGTTAGTTTGTATAATTCTGAATTGTTTTTGGAGTTGATGTTTTGGATATCTTCTATATGATTTATTATTTTTAGGTTTTTTGGATGCGTGGTTTTGATATGTGATGTTTTAATTTGATGTAGAAATGTGTAATTTTGGTAATACTCATTTAATTTTTTTAGAGATGTTTGTTGTTTGATGTCTTGGCCTATTTTCGTATTATTATGAAGGTGTTTTGCTATGTATTTTAGAGTTTTTTGTTTGATATCGAATTCGGATGGCATTTCTGTGGCTTCGGATAAGAGTGCTGGGATAGGAGTTGTTCTGGTTAGTCCTAGACATGTCCTGATGGCGCTATTTTTTATAGTTTGGCAGATGTTTGTGGCAGTTTTGTTATTGTCTTCAGTGATGACATATGCGTACTCTATTTTAGGTTTGAGGATTGCTTTATATATGTTGTACATAGTGGTTGGGTGTGATCCTCCTTGCATATATGTGAGTGTTTTGATTAGGTTTATAGTTTTTTGTGTATTTGATTTAGCTTTTTTGTAGTGGTTAGTGAGTGATAATCTATTGTTGATTGTAATTCCTAATAGTTTAGTATCTTGTTTTTCTTTTATTAAAATGTTATTTATGTAGAGATTTATTGTATTGTTGTTGTTTTTGTTAGTAAACATTCTTAAGAAGTGTGTTTTGTTTGTATTTATTTTTAGGTTAAGAATGTTTAGCTTTTGGGTAATTTTATTTGTAGCTTTTGTAATGTTGTATTGAAGTTCATCTTGCGTTTTGCCTGTAACTATTAGGCATATGTCATCTGCGAATTGGTATATTTTTCTGTTTATGTTGTTTATTTCGTGGATACAATTGGTGTATAAGTTAAATAAAGTAGGACTCAGGCAACTACCTTGAGGTATTCCAATGTTTGTGTATTGAGAGAGATGATTTGAGTTTTTTATTATGATGTTCCTATTGGTTAAAAATTGATGGATCCAGTTGATAATTGTAGGTGGGAATTTTTGATGTTTCATTGTTTGGATCAGTTGTGTTTTGTTAACATTGTCAAATGCCTTGCTTATATCTAAGTTAATAATAATGATCTTATTATTCTTTTCTTTTTCGATTTTTATGTGTTTTATCAACTCTGTAAAATAGTCATTGATGTTTTTGTTTTTTTGGAATCCATAGTTGTTGATGTTGATGATGTTGTTTTTATTGATGTGTTCGTTAATTCTGTTTAATATAAGTTTGTTAAAGAGTTTTGAGAATGTTGGTAATAGGCATATTGGTCTGTAATTTGTTAGTTCATTTTCTTCTTTTCCTGGTTTGAGAACAGCAATGGTGGAAGCATTTTTCCAGTTTTTGGGGTATGTTTGGTTGCTCCATATTTTGTTGAAGTGCTGTTTAATTAGGTCGGTAAAGTGTGGATTGGTTTTGGTAATTTCTTTGATAAGTTTATAACTTATCCTGTCATTACCTGGGGCGGTGTTTTTAGTTTTTTTTAGTGCAAGTTCAATTTCTGTTGTGTTGAATTCTTCATGATTTATGTTTGTGTTGTTGAGTTGTATTGGTGTATTGTTTTCTAATGAGGCGGGGAAGTTACTATCTAGGAATAGTTTGGCTTTATTAGGGTCTTCCAGAATTATGTATTTTGATTGTTTTTTGTTTTTAATTTTGTTGATATTGTTCCAGAGTTCTTTTGTATTTGAGTTTTGGTTGATGTTTGATAGGAATGTCCTCCAGCTTTCTGCTTTTGATTTTTTGATTTCTAGTTTCAACTTTTGGATGCTTTTTTTTAACTCAGTTGCGGTGTATAATGATTTGTTGTGGTTGTAGATTTTTTGTTTTTCAGATTTAATGTTCCATAATTTTTGTATGTATGTATTCCACCATGGTTTTGGAGTAAATTTAAGTTTTTTATTAACAATTTTTGTATTTTGATTGATGATATTTTCTATAATGTTTTCTATGTTGTTTGTGGGGTTTTTTATAGCATTGTTGATTTCTTCTATTGTTTTTAACCAATTTGTAATTTGTTTTTTGATTTTTTCGTTTGTTTTGTATTCTATCATTATGGGAAAGTGGTCGCTTCCTAGGTTATCCTGTGTTACTCTCCATGATAATTTGTTAATTAAGGTTGGGGAACATAATGTAATATCTATTGCAGAGGTGTTGTGTCTGTAGGTATCCTGTCTAGTGTGTGATCCGTCGTTTAGAATTTGGAAGTTGTTGTTTGTGATTATTTCTGCGATGAGCTCTCCTAATTTGTCTTTGTTTATATTTATTTTGTTGTCCCATAGGGAGTTGTGAGCATTTATGTCTCCTGCTATTATTGTATCTTTGTAGTTGTTTTGCAGGATGATGTTTTCAAATTCTCTGGCTATTTCATCTGGGATCCTGTTCGAGTTGTTGTAGAACGCGATTATGTTTATATCGATTTGTTTATATTTTATGTTGACTATTAGGGTCTCAATTCTTTGATTGGTATGGTTCTGGTGTATAGTTTTAGCTGATATTTTTTTATTTATTAATACGCCGACTCCTCCGTATCCATCTGGTCTGTCTTGTCTTATGAGGTTGAAGTTGTTAAATGTTATGTTGTCTGATGGTTTTGTCCATGTTTCAGTGAGGATTATTATGTCTATGTTGTTTATTTGTATGTAATGTTCTATTAAGTTTTTGTTGCTGTTCAGGCTTCGACAGTTAATTTGTATGATTTTTATGTTGTGCATTTATATATAGGATTTGTTTGAGTATGTGACTTTTTGTTTAAGTTGAGGTTTTGGTATTTAATTGTGTTTTTATGTTGTCTGGAGTGGGTTTATTGTTGTTTAATGATTTCGCAATTTCCATTTTTAATAGGTCAATATTTGCCGGATTTTTGTTGGTGTCTTGATGGTTTTCTAGGAATTTTGCTAAGTTTGTGATTAAGCTGTCTTTTGAACTGATTTGTGATTTCAGGGTTTCTACTATGTTGGTGAGGATTTTGATTTTATGCTCATGTTTGTTGTTGATTGATGGCCAGGATTCTGCTGGTTGGTTAGTATGATCGTCAGGAAGATCCGTGATGTTTGAGAATCTGTGGGGTTTTCCGAGTATTTTTTCTTTGGATTCTTTAAATGTGGTTTTGTTGATGGTCATATATTCGTATATTTGTTGTTGCCTGGATCTTTCTCTGCAGCTTTTGTAATTTGTCCTGTGGCCCTCTCCGCAAAATTTACAGCGGTCTTTCATGTCACATTTATGTTCATCCTCTTCTACTTTTGCGCAAGTAGGGCATCTCTTATTCTCTTTTGATCGACATTTGTTTATGGTGTGTCCATAGTTTAAGCATTTTTTGCAATGCAATGGATTGGGGATATAGTAATGAACTCGTAGTAAGATGTTGTCATATAATGCCACATTATATGGAAGTTTGTTTGCTTTGAAATGTATTTTGATTAATTCCAAGTTTGTAGCTGATTTGGATTTCGGGTCCCATTTTGTCATACGTTCTATTTTATTTATGGGAATATTTGATTTTAGGTTTTCTTCGATTTCTTTTATGTTAAGATTTGTTGGAACATTTTTTATAATTCCGATTGTATTGTTGAAGTTGTTGGGAATGAATGCATTATATTGGTCGAATTTTCTGAACTTTATAGAATCCACGCAGATATTGGCGTCATTTGCTGTTTTGTATACGATGCGAGCCATGTTCTTGCTAATTTGTTCTACTGTATCTATGTTTACGAAATTATTCATTTTTATAGCCTTTCCTAGGTTTATCATGTTAATATTCTCTTTGATGATTATAACTTTGTATGGGCCTGAGTCTTGCCTGTTGTATTTGTTCTGTTCCTCTGGATTAGTGTTCGAATTTACTTTTTCTGACATTTCGATCTTGTTGTTTATCTCAATTTCGATATAATTGTGTCTTTCGATAATAGATGATTCTGTTAATTCGGATATTTCAGAGTTGGGATTTGGATCCACTGCACTGTTTGTGTTGTATTGTTTTGTTGATATTCTGTTTGTTGTTGTGGGGTTATTTTTTATTGTTAGTTTGTGTTTGTCATTTGTTAATTTGATTTTTTTTATTGTATCTTCATCGTTTGAGTCAGAGTTGGAGTTTGATGCACGTGTTGAGTAGGATCGGGTTAAGTAGTTTTTACTACTTTCCCCTATTGTATTTGTATGATTTATGTTTTCTTCTATGTCTAGTTTACTGTATACTACAATACCACTAAAACTTACCTTATTAATATAATTAACTTAACTAATTTTTATATAGATTTCACTTTATTCACTAAATTTATTAATTCACAATTCGATATAGATTGTAATCATAGACTATTCTCTATGAAAATCAAAAATTGAATGATCATTATACTTATCTTGTTTTTTTTGGCAATTTTGTTTATTTTCATGGTAATGACATTTCGATTTGTTTTTCAATTTTTTTTGTAATAGATTTTTGTTATTTGATTTAGATTTGGCACGAATCACAGATGTCACCCGTGATAATTAAGAAGAAAATTATAGCAGTAGGAATTACCCTGTAACCAAATGCTTACACATACGAACAGAATAAAAATAAATAATGAAATAGGCAGAGAGAAGCAAAATAATGGAATGTTCCACAAGTATTTGCGTCGTATCAATAACATTTGAGTTACGAGACAGTTCAATTTTGAATTTCGAAGTGTTAATATCAGGAAGTGTTAAAAAGTGAAATGAAGTGTTAAAATAATAGTAGAGATAATTATTGTGTAAAATAAAAGTGAAAATAAATATTAGTGAATTATAAGTGAAATATTTGTGTAATTTTTGTGGGAAATAAATTTAGTTGAAATTTAAAGTTCGCGAGTTTGATATTCACAGTCCAGTGATCGAACCGGATAAATTATTAGAATAACCACTCGGCGAAATCGTAACAGATTGTTACGATTTCGTCGAGTGGTTATTCTAATAATTTATCCGGTTCGATCACTGGATTGTGAATATTAAACTCGCAAAGATTAAATTTCAATTAAATTTATTTCCCACAAATATTACACAAATATTTCACAAATAATTCACTAATATTTATTTTCACTATTATTTTACACAATATTTATCACTATTATTATTTTAACACTTCACTTTCACTATTATTTTCACTTCCCGATATTAACACTTCAAAATTCAAAATTGAACTATTCCGTAACTCAAATGTCTACACGTATTTATACGACGCAAATACTTGTAGAACATTATTTTGTTTCTCTACACTTCTCGAAATTTCATTGCGTCGTATTTGGTTTGCTCCGCCTATTTCATTATTTCTTTTTACGTTGTTCGTATGTGTAAACATTTGGTTACAGGGTAATCCCTACTGTTATAATTTTCTTTTTAATTATCACAGGTGACATCTGTGATTCGTGACACTACCGTCCGCCCAAACCTGTTCGTCCCGAACAGGATCCAGATCTCTACCTCTATAGAACGCCAGTCGTTCTAGGTGTACAACCTTGGGTTTTCCTCGTACTCCTCTTTGGATCCTATAGATCACATCATTTATTTTTGTTATGACCTTCTACGGTCCCTCCCATCCAGGTTGTAATTTTTGCGATAAGCCTTTCTTACGTTGTGGGTTGTGAAGCCATACCAATTGACCCTCGTCAAATCCTTTATTGTTTGCTCGTACATCATACCGAGCCTTTGTTTTATCACTTGACAATTTGATTTTCTCTCTGACAAATTCGTGTATGTTGTTGATCTCCTCTTTCAAGTTGTCCACATATGCTTGTCCACATTTAGTTGATGATGGAACCGCTCCGAATTTGAGATCGCCTGGTAGTCTTAAATTGTTGCCAAAAAGTATTGTCGCTGGTGTTACTCCTGTTGTGTTATGCACCGCCGATCGATAAGCCATTAAAAACAATGGAATACCTTGATCCCAATTCCGCTGGTTTTTATCCACTGTTTTGGCTATAAACTCCTCCAATGTGGCATTGAAACGCTCCACCATGCCATCAGATTGTGGGTGGAAAGGTGTTGTCCGCGTTTTATTAATTCCCAGTAACTGGCACATCTCCTGGAAGATAACTGATTCAAAATTCCGCCCTTGGTCGGAATGCAGTTCCATTGGTACCCCATAACGGCTTATCCAATTGTATACCACTGCATTGGCGATTGTGGTTGTTTCCTGATTTAAAATCGGGTATACCTCTGGCCACTTACTGAAGTAGTCCATTACTACCAAAACATATTTGTTGCCACTATCGCTGGTTGGAAATGGTCCTGCAACATCTATGGCAATCCTCTCAAATGGTGCTCCCACATTATATTGTTGCATCGCTCCACGGCTCTTCTTTGCCGGTCCTTTCACTGCCATACATTGGTCACACTTTTGACACCATTCAGCCACTGCCTGTCTACATCCTGCCCAGTAGAATCTTTCACGTACCTTGGCTAACGTTTTGTTGATTCCTAGGTGACCTCCGCTTGTTCCTCCGTGGTATTCCTCCAATATTTCCACCATCCTGATCCTCGGTACTACTACCAACGATTGCTTTGTCTTGCCATCGGAGCCCTCCCATGTTCGCTTTAAGCAGCCGTCTTCCATGGTTAAACTATCCCATTGGGCCCAATAAGCCTTGATAGTTGGGCCTTTATCCGCAATATCACTCCATGTGGGACGATGTTCTTCCTCCATGAATTTCATAATTACTGCCAAATCTGGATCCTCCCGTTGCTCTTTGGAGATAACATCGTTGGTCCATTCATCAGCTGGTAACACTTTCATTAGTCTGATATCCACGATGTTTTCCTTGTTTTCCACCCGTCCACAATGTTTACAATCCACTCTACATGGTCGTCTTGACAACGCATCCGCATTTCCATGAGCGCTTCCCTTCCTATGTTGGATTTCGTAGACAAAACTCCCCAATCGCTCAATCCACCGTGCTACTTGTCCTTCGGGATTTTTAAACTGAAGTAGCCATGTCAAGGCGCCATGATCCGTTCTTAGCAAAAATGATTGGCCATAGAGGTATTTCCGGAAATGTTCTACACATTTCACTATGGCCAACAATTCTCTTCTTGTTACACAGTAGTTCCGTTCTGGCTTTGATAAGATCTTTGAATAATATGCGATGGCACGTTCCTGTCCATCGATTTCCTGTGACAACACTCCTCCCAAGCCATAATTGCTTGCATCCGTATCCAAAATAAAATGGTGCTGTACATAATCGCTGCTTCAGTTCATTGAACGCTTCCTTGTGTTCATCACTCCATTGGAACGGCTTGTTCTTCTGTGTCAGCTCGTGTAAACTTCTTGCGATGTTGGCAAATCCTGACAAAAATCGTCGATAATATGTGCATAGTCCGATGAAACTCCTTAGTTCATGTAAATTCTGCGGTCTTGGCCAATCCTTTACGGCGGAGATCTTGTCTTCATCTGTATGAATGCCGCTTGTTGTTATTTTGTGTCCCAAATATTTGACTTCATCCCGGAACAGTACACATTTCTTCGGACTTAACTTCAATCCTGCTGATTGGATTCTTTCGAATACTTCCTCCAGGTTTTCTAGATGTTCATTGAAGTTCTTGCCCATAACGATGATGTCGTCCAAATATACCAGGCATGTTTTCCAGTGGAGTCCTTTAAGTACACGTTCCATTAGCCGTTCGAAAGTCGCAGGGGCATTACAAAGTCCAAATGGCATGACATTGAATTGCCATAATCCATTGCCCACACTGAACGCTGTCTTTTCCTTATCTTGGTCTGCGACCTCTACTTGCCAATAACCGCTCTGCAAATCCAATGTTGAAAACATCCGTGCTCCTGCCAATGTATCTAGTGTGTCGTCGATCGTTGGTAATGGGTAACTATCCTTCTTGGTAACTGTGTTGAGCTTCCGATAATCAATGCAGAATCGCATGCTTCCATCCTTTTTCTCCACCAATACTACTGGTGAACTCCATGGACTCGTTGACTGCTCAATTACTCCCGATGTTTGCATATCAGCTACCATCTTATCCACTTCTGCTTGTTTAGCCAATGGCAACCTTCTTGGCGCTTGTCGAATAGGTGTTGATGTTCCTGTGTCGATCCGGTGTTTAACCATATTGGTTCTGCCATTATCTTCTGGTGCCCCACAGAAAATGGACATGTATTTCTGGAGCAACGTCTTTGCTGCTTGCTTTTCCTCAGATGTTAATTGTTCCGTCCATTTCTGTGTTAGTTCCTCCGTTATTTTCCGTTGTCGTTGGTCCTTGGCCTTTACACACGGATTCGCCTCCTCGCATTTTATAATGGTGGATACTTCCTCACCTCGGCCGATGATAGTTCCCTTTTTAATTGTTTTTGTCACATCCGATAAATTCAGAGCCCTTATCGGAACTCTAAAGTCACAATCCGGCTTAACCAAAGCTTTTCCGATGATAACTTCTTTGGTTTGTATCTCGTCACTGTTGGCTTCCACAACCCACAACCCTTGTGTTCCAGGACCTCCATCCAATTTCCCCCAAACAACCGTTTCCGAGTGTGGTGGTAGCTTCGTCCGATGATCCAATGTTATCCTCCTTACGACTGGCTCCTTCCCGTTGTTCAGTTGCAAAGGCAGTTCGACATTACCGTAGCTCAATGTTCCCCGTCCGACATCCAATACGAATCCATTTCGCTTCATGAAGTCCATTCCCAGGATGACCTCATCCACAATATCCGCAACCAGAACTTCATGTCGAAAACTGTTGTTCCCGATTCGTATTGTCACCTCCTTCTTTCCTTTGATAGCTGCACTGTCGCCTGTCGCCGTTTGTAACTTGAACCCTTCCATAGGCTCAACTCCATCCGTCATAAAATCCGGCCGCACAATCGTTCTCGTTGCTCCGGTGTCCAATGTTATTATACTGGATCGTCCCTCTACTTCGCCTTTCACCATCAAGCTATCACCACCTTTTGCCAATCTGGAAATGGGGATGAAGGTTATGGAGCATTTGGTTGTGGGAGTCAGCTTTTGCTCCTCAAAGCTGACTCTTACTCGTTTAACGCCTTCGTTGTTGTTTGGCGTTCCTCCTCGGCTGGTATTTTTCGTTCCTCCGGTGGCCTTCGGTACATCGGCGATGGTGTTCTCGCCCGTTTGCGCTTTATCTCCCAGCATTCCCTTGAGATGTGTCCTATTTTGTCACAAACCCAACATCTGATTTTACTAGTTCCATCCCGGAATCTCGTTGTCCGCCAGTTATCTGCTGGTTTGATGTTATTTCCCTGTTTGTGACTGATTGCTGGTTCCACTTCCACACGACGTACCTTGACTGCTGGTTTGATGATGTTGTTTGCAGTCTCGTTGGTTAGTGCACACGCGATGATAATACAACTGCACGTCTCGTATCCGGATCCCGTATACCATCGGTGAAAGCGTCGATCTTGATCCGCTCTGTGTATTCTTCTGCCATGTTGTATTGGGCGAGGTGCACTAACCGCTCTATATCAGCCGCATACTCCTGGAGCGTCTCTCCAACCCGCTGACATCGTCCCTTCAACTCCATACGATGTAGCTCTCGTCGATGGTCACCTCCGTATTTGCGCTCCAAAGCCAACATGATTTTGCCGTAATCCTCCTGTTCGTATTCTGGCACAATTTGCAGTAGTTCCGCAGCACTTCAATTTAACGCCACAATTAATGCTGCTACCCGATCCTCTTCACACCAACCATTCCTTGTGGCCGCCATTTCAAACTGGAGTTTGAAGATGTTGAATCGTGTGGTTCCGTCGAACGTTGGTGGCTTCACTTTTATTGAGCTGGTTGGTCGAGTAACTTGAGCACTGCCGTTGGTTTTTAAATCCATCAGACTGCGAGATTCAAACTGCTCAAGTTTACGCTCCATTTCTATTTTGACTGTGTCAACTTTTGTGTTCAACGTAACGGAAAGCTCTCGAAACTTCTCGTTGACACATTTTTCTTGCTGCTCCAACCGTTCGATGATGCTCTCTTGTCCAGTTCTCATCCTTTCTTGGCCGCTTGTTATTTTTCCCTCGAGGCCACTGATCATTTGCTGCATTGCGGCCATTAATTGCCCTATGTCGAACGCTCCTGGTGTTGTTGGAGTGGTTTCCCGTACGGTGACATTCTCGACTTCCACTCTGCTCGTTGATTCTGTAGTTACTTCAACATGTTGCATCTCGGTTGAATCCGGTGCCCCCAAATTAAACTCATGTTGATCTGGGTCAACATTTTCCTCTACCAAAGCAGCGCGGAGTCTCAACTAGAACTCATTTCGGTTGCCCGCAGTTGGTAGATTCCGTAGACCCAAACTCCTTCTTCAAATCTGCCACTTTTAGGTCCATTAATTTCATCTTGGATATTCACAATCCCACCGCTGTCACCAATTATTACAATTTCGCCGAGTGGTTATTCTAATAATTTATCCGGTTCGATCGCTGGATTGTGAATATTAAACTCGCAAAGATTAAATTTCAATTAAATTTATTTCCCACCAAAATTACGAAAAATAATTCACAAATATTTATTTTAACTATTATTTCACACAATAATTATCACTACTATTATTTTAACACTTTACTATCACTTTTTATCACTTCCCGATATTAACACTTCAAAATTCAGAATTGAACTGTCTCGTAACTCAAATGTCTACACCTATTTATACGACGCAAATACTTGTAGAACATTCTATTATAGCAACCCAATCTCTCGATCCACCGGGCTATTTGTCCTTCCGGATTCTTAAACTGTAACAGCCATGTTAGTGCACCATGATCTGTCCTTATGAGAAATGACTGGCCATAAAGATACTTCCGGAAATGCTCTATACATTGTACTATGGCTAACAGCTCTCTGCTTGTTACGCAATAATTTCGCTCCGGCTTTGACAAAACTTTCGAAAAATATGCTATAACTCGTTCTTGCCCATCTATTTATTGAGACAACACCCCTCCAATACCATTATTACTTGCATCAGTATCCAACATTTCTATTTGGTACTGGATATGCAAGCATAGGCGCTGTGCACAACCGCTTCTTCAGCTCGCTGAACGCTTCTTCATGCTGCTTATTCCATTGGAATGGCTTATTCTTTTGCGTTAACTCATGTATGCTTTTTGCAACGTCAGCAAACCCCGGTATGAATCTTCCGTAGTACATGCAAAGCCCAATAAAACTTCTCAAATCGTGTAGGTTCTGTGGTTTTGGCCAATCCTTGACAGCTGAGATTTTATCCTCATCTGTATGTATACCACTCCTTGTTATATTATGTCCCAAATATTTAACTTTTAACCATTTAACCATTTAATTTTAATATTTAACCATTTCAAGACATCTACTCTCGGAAAACGAAACTTGTCATATTCATAATATACTAGACGGCACTAGACGGGGTAACACTACAAAATTCTAACGCAATATATAACCTTTTAGAGCTCAAAGGATTTTATAATAATACACAATTAGTATTTCTGATCAAAATTCCAACATTTCATAAAGATACCTTCTCTCACTATCAAGTTAAAATTATCCCTCATGAAAATAGCATTATATATCCAATTCCACCTGAAGAAATTATTCTCAATTCCCTATCCTATCAATATATCATAAATCAATGCGATACTCTGTACGAAACTACGTATTGCAAGCCATTTAAATTAGAAATTTTAGAAGAAACATGCGTTCCAGCAGTACTTGCACAACTACCGGCCAAATGCAACTTCCAAAAAATATCAGAATACATAGACATTGATTATATTACGTATGGTAAATAATTATACGTGCAACCTGCAGAAGAACCAATCATTTGCAAGTCAACATGCAAACAGCTAACATTCAAAATCAATACACAGTCATTACTAGAATTCAACAATTGATCTATCACGATAGACTCACAAACATATTCCGCAGATGAAGTACAATCCAAAGAAAACTTCGAATTACATATCCCATATAATGATCTTCACACAGGATTCACGAGACCAGAATTAACATTAGAAACACTACATAATCAAACCATTTCTAATCTTAATCACTGGCAAATGTTAAACGAGCACGCAAAACTGCATAGTACTTCTGGACATGTGTCATTAGCAATAATAATATTAACCATTATTATAATTATTATATATTTTATGATCATAAGAAAGAGATTCCAGGAAATCAAGATAGTTCCAGCTTCAGGACTACAACAGCAGACTGCCGCTATTCCAAGGGAGGAAGAATTACACACCACCCGGTCTAAGCCAATTGATAGTAAATCACAAACATCTCATATTTCTATATTTTAACAAAATATAAAACACAGCAATAAGAGACAAAACATACGATGTCGACAACCCAACATCCGTTGTAAATAAAACAAAAGATATCACATAACACCGTGATCATCAACATGACCGTGTGATCATCTATTTAGCAAATAATATAACTATTGTATATAAACGTAACATCGGCAACAAACCGGTGGATTTCAATATTATATTTCGAACTCAACATTCATTCTTACTATAAATTGTAATTTTAATTTAATTAAAAAATTAATTGATAAAATAACTCTGGAGAAATCCAGAGTCATAAAAAATTAAGTTTTTTAGTAAATAAAAACATAACTGTTACCCTGTAACCAAATGTTTACACATACGAACAAAATTAAAATAAATACTACTACAGATAGCCAAACTATATGGAGAAATCATGTATACTAGACTAAAATAAGGGGAAATAATTGTACCTTGGAAGAAAAGGCTATAATTGAATTTTATTGTCTCTTTCATTCCTTTAGCATTGATATTACGATAAATAAATGTTTGTGTAGACATTTTGTAAAAAAACTTATTTACTCATTTACCATTCCAGAATGAAACTCATCGCAGTGGCACGAAACAATGGGCGTATCCAGCACGTTGAGATCTACTTATTAGATATTCTACAATGTAGAACAGTCTCAATTGTAGACTATCATCTAGTGTGCTGGATGAACCATCTATATTTTATTTTGGGTTTAGGTCTTATTTAAGCTGACAGTCAGAGCTGTCATATAAAAGACATATTATTCTATTATACATATTATTTTCGCATTTAGTTGTGTCCATTGCGAGTTTACAATTGATTTTCGTTCTTTATATTTTAATTGATGAATTGTTTCTTCTGTACTTAATCAATATAGCAGTCAAAAAATACCAGAGACTGAAACCATAAAATATCTACAAAATGTAGATATAAATTTCATATCTCACTAAATAGTGAGATTTTCTACACTTTTTTAGTAAGATATTTTGCAACCGGTACATTGAGTTGTGAGATATCTACTTTTTTAGTGAGATCTCAACGTGCTGGATACTCCCAATTATTCGATTTCATGTTTGTATTTCAACTTAGTTTTATAGATATTGTTACGATTTCGCCGAGTGGTTATTCTAATAATTTTTCCGGTTCGATCACTGGATTGTGAATATTAAACTCGCAAAGATTAAATTTCAATTAAATTTATTTCCCACAAAAATTACACAACTATTTCACAAATAATTCACTAATATTTATTTTCACTATTATTTTACACAATATTTATCACTACTATTATTTTAACACTTCACTTTTTATCACTTTCCGATATTAACACTTCGAAATTCAAAATTGAACTGTTTCGTAACTCAAATGTCTACGCGAATTTATACAACGCAAAGGCTTGTAGAACATTCCATTATTTTGCTTCTCTACACTTCTCGAATTTTCGTTGCGTCGTATTTGGTTCGCTCCGCCTATTTCATTATTTCTTTTTATTTTGTTCGTTTATGTAAACATTTGGTTACAGGGTAATACCTACTGTTATAATTTTCTTTTTAATTATCACAGGTGACATCTGTGATTCGTGACACTACCCTCCGCCCAAACCTGTTCGTCCCGAACAGGATCTAGATCTCTTCCTCTATAGAACGCCAGTCGTTCCAGGTGTACAACCTTGGGTTTTCCTCGTACTCCTCTTTGGATCCTATAGATCACATCATTTATTCTGACCTTGTACGGTCCCTCCCATCTAGGTTCTATCTTCTTTGATAATCCGTTACTTCGTCGTGTTCCAGTACCTCCATCCAATTTCCCACAAACAACCGTTTCCGAGTATGGTGGTAGCTTCGTCCGATGATCCAGTTTTTTCCTCCTTACGATTGGCTCCTCCCCCTGGTCCAGTTGCAAAGGCAGTTCGACATTACTGTAGCTCAATGTTCCCCGTCCAAAATCCAATACGAATCCATTTCGTTTCATGATGTCCATTCCCAGGATGACCTCATCCACAATATCCGCAACCAGAACTTCATGTCGAAAACCATTGTTCCCGATTCGTATTTCCACCTCCTTCTTTCCTTTGATAGCTGCACCGTCGCCTGTCGCCGTTTGTAACTTGAATCCTTCCATAGGCTCAACTCCATCCGTGATAAAATCCGGCCGCACATCGAACTGGATCGTCCCTCTACTTCGCCTCGCACCATCAAGCTATCACCACCGTTTGCCAATCTGGAAATGGGGATGAAGGTTATGGAGCATTTTGTTGTGGGAGTCAGCTTTTGCTCCTCAAAGCTGACGCGTTTGTTTGACGCCTTCGTTGTTGTTTGGCGTTTCTCCTCGGCTGGTATTTTTCGTTCGTCCGTTGGCCATCGGTACATCGGCGATGGTGTTCTCGCCCGTTTGCGCTTTATCTCCCAGCATTCCCTTGAGATGTGTCCTATTTTGTCACAAACCCAACATCTGATTTTACTATTTCCATCCCGGAATCTCGTTGTCCGCCAGTTATCTGCTGGTTTGATGTTATTTTCCTGTTTGTGACTGATTGGTGGTTCCAATTCCACACGACGTACCTTGACTGCTGGTTTGATGATGTTGTTTGCAGTCATTGGTTAGGGCACACGCGATGGTTTCCGCAAACGTTGCTTTTGGAGACAATACAACAGCACGTCTCGTATCCGGATCCCGTATTCCATCTGTGAAGGCGTCGATCTTAATACGCTCTGTGTATTCACCTGCCATGTTGTAGTGGGCGAGATGCACTAGTCGCTCTATATCAGCCGCATACTCCTGAAGCGTCTCTCCAACCCGCTGACATCGTCCCTTCAACTCCATACGATGTAGCTCCCGTCGATGGTCACCTCCGTATTTGCGCTCCAAAGCCAACATGATTTTGCCGTGATCCTCTCGGTCGTATTCCTGCCCGATTTGGAGTAGTTCTGCAGCACTTCCCTTTAACGCCACAATTAAAGCTGCTACCCGATCCTCTTAACACCAACCATTCCTTGTGAACGCCATTTCAAACTGGAGTTTGAAGATGTTGAATGGTGTGGTTGCATCGAACGTTGGTGGCTTCAATTTAATCGAGCTGGTTGGTCGAGCAATTTGAGCACTGCCGTTGGTTTTCAGATCCGTTAGCTCCTTTTCAAGTTTCTGGAATCGTTGATCGGTCACCTCGATTTGTTGATCTAATTTGTGATCCATTTCCATTTTGATGGTATCGACTTTTGTGTTCAACGTAACGGAAAGCTCGCGAAACTTCTCGTTGACACGTTTTTCTTGCTGCTCCAACCGTTCGATGATGCTCTCTTGACCGGATCTCATGACCTCCTGTTCCGCCAATCTTTCTTGACCGCTTGTTATATCGGTTTTGAGACCGCCGATCATCTGCTGCATTTTTAGTTGTGTCTGAACTTGCATTTGTTGCATAGCAGCCATTAATTGCCCCATGTCGAAACCTCCAGATGTTGTTGGAGTAGTTTCTTTAACGATGACATTCTGATCTTCCGCTCTGGTCGTTATTTCTGTTGTCACTTCAACCGCTTGTATTTCGGTTGAATCCGGTGCCCCCAAATTAAAATCATGTTCATCTGGGTCAACATTATCACCCAACAAAGCTGTACGGAGTCTCAACTGCAACTCATTTTGGTTGCCCGCAGTTGGTAGATTCCGTAGACCCAACTCCTTCTTCAAATCTGCCACTTTTAAGTCCAATAATTTCATCTTGGATATTCACAATCCCACCGCTGTCACCAATTGTTACGATTTCGCCGATTGGTTATTCTAATAATTTATCCGGTTCGATCGCTGGATTGTGAATATTAAACTCGCAAAGATTAAATTTCAATTAAATTTATTTCCCACAAAAATTACACAAATATTTCACAAATAATTCACTAATATTTATTTTCACTATTATTTTACACAATATTTATCACTACTATTATTTTAACACTTCACTTTTTATCACTTTCCGATATTAACACTTCGAAATTCAAAATTGAACTGTTTTGTAACTCAAATGTCTACACATATTTATACGACGCAAAGGCTTGTAGAACATTCCATTATTTTGCTTCTCTACACTTCTCGAATTTTCGTTGCGTCGTATTTGGTTCGCTCCGCCTATTTCATTATTTCTTTTTATTTTGTTCGTTTATGTCAACATTTGGTTACAGGGTAATCCCTACTGTTATAATTTTCTTTTTAATTATCACAGGTGACATCTGTGATTCGTGACAATATCATTAAATTTTATTTAACGTAATGTCACGAATCACAGATGTCACCTGTGATAATTAAGAAGAAAATTATAACAGTAGGGATTACCCTGTAACCAAATGTTTACATAAACGAACAAAGTAAAAAGAAATAATGAAATAGGCGGAGCGAACCAAATACGACGCAACGAAAATTCGAGAAGTGTAGAGAAGCAAAATCATGGAATGTTCTACAAGCCTTTGCGTCGTATAAATACGTGTAGACATTTGAGTTACGGAACAGTTCAATTTTGAATTTTGAAGTGTTAATATCGGGAAGTGATAAAAAGTGAAGTGTTAAAATAATTGTAGTGATAAATATTGTGAAAATAAAAAGTGAAAATAAATATTAGTGAATTATTTGTGAAATATTTGTATAATTTTTGTGGGAAATAAATTTAATTGAAATTTAATCTTTGCGAGTTTAATATTCACAATCCAGTTATCGAATCGGATAAATTATTAGAATAACCACTCGGCGAAATCGTAACAGTAATATCAATGCTAAACGAATGAAAGAGATTATAAAATTTAAATATAGCCTTTGCACCCAGGGTACAATTATTTCCCCTTATTTCAGTGTACATAATTTCTTCATATAGTTTGTTTATCTGTATAATAGTTAATTGAGGTAAAACATTACTGAGTTGAAGTGGTTTAAAATTTAAATTTTGCATATTGTAGGTGGTATAGTTATAATAAGCTAATATATCTGTATAGTTATAATAAGCTAACATATTTGGGGTGCTTCGGAATTGTTTATTAAACGTCGACATTGTCCAAGAATTGTCGACATTGTCTATGAATTGTCGACATTGTCTACAAATTGTCGACATTGTCTACTAATTGTCGACACCAACATGTCGACAGTATCAAAATACGCGTAATCGCACAACACTGCTGCAAAATCAATGAAATTTGATATAACCCGAAGAGTCCATTATATTGATTTTATGAATATAAAATTGTAGCACATATATTGTTCGAACCCATTCCTTCATTATATTTTTTGACAATAGCGGGTTGTGCTACTCGTATAGTTTTACTTGTTTGTGCCATTATTTCACGTCGTCGGTTTCTCCAAATCCACAAACATTTGACGCAATGTGGACACATCGATTATCCTTCCATTTGACCTGAATTTTGTCATCATTATGGTTTGTTATCTCTTTGACGGTTCCTCGTCAACACTTTCACATAGTAAATTCGGTGTTAAAGTTGGGATTGTTAAATCTTTTTATTCGAATTGTACCAACTGCATTAATTTTTTGTTGAGCACTTCAAATAACTGATACGTCGAAAAATAATTATCAAAAAATATGGTATGTCCAAGTGTTTCTATGCGGTTGATTTTATGAAGAACAACGACTAAACCAAGATCCACACGTGTGCTATTGAAAATTGAAATTTCTGTTTGCGACCGCTGGTTCATACGGTCGGATGTTTTTGGTACGATTTAAATCCGACACGAAACTCCAATAAAATTACTCAAATGATGATAAACCACGCCCCATTTAAGTTGAAAAATATTCGACTTTAAGCAAAAACATCCGGGCTTACCATCTTTAAAAAAAAATTATATTTATTTTAGCAAATTTTATACTCACGTTTTTCATTACCATTGGATACTTGGTCGAGCGAACATGAATTTTTAAATGATTTCTATGCTCAACGTCTCATTACATAATTTTATCATACCAATTTATTATATTTTTTTTTATTTTATACATTTTTTTTATTTTATTTCATACATAATCATGAATCATGATTAGATATATTTATAAATATGGGAAAGAATTGTCTGTTCGTTTGTTTTAATCTCTACAATCTGTTTCGGGGCTCGAGGCACTTCTAACTCTTTCGTGGCTCGCTTATTTACGTCCTTATCTTACGCCATTACAGCCAAATCGAGGACGCACGGCTATAGGTGCGATTTACGTAGAACCATCTGCACATTGCATAGCTTCATGACAGCCTATAGTATTGACATGTGGCCCTATTCTGGTTTTCCCAGGGAATTGGGAATTGGGAATTTTTGACGTTTTTATAACAGTTGGGAATTATTTTTTCCAAAAGTGTATTCTGGCTATTGGGAAAAATATTTGGTTTGGAAAAAATAGTTCCCAATTATAACAGTTTTGACGTTTATTTTTCCCTATTAAAATTGTTGGGAATTCATATTTCTTATGGTAAAATACTCATAATTATAATACTAGAGTATAAATTTAAATTTTTTTATTATTTCTTATAAGCAAAAACACCTATTGTTTTAAATTTGGTCTTATCTGCCCTAATATATAAAAAAATTAGCTCATTCATAAATACTAATAATCATAATAAATAGTGAAAGTAGAAAATAATTCCGACCCTAAAAAATTTTTAATTGTTTTTCAAAAACACCTATTTTTTTTAAATTTGTTATTCATCCGTCAATATTTAAATCATATTCAAATATAATAACATAGCGCACCATGAAAAAAACCATTAAAAAGTACTCTAGTGGCGAACATTTAAAACTATTTGTTTCACAGAGGGGAAATAATTCCCAGCACGCCAGAATACACTTTTGGGAATTGGGGAATAAAATATTGGGAATTATTATAGTTGGGAATTGGGAATTTTTTTTCCCAATTCCCAATTCCCAGGGAAAACCAGAATAGGGCCAATGGAAGTTGGATTGGCCCATGAATTTTGCACTCCATTCAACAGGGGTCATAGATGTTTTCATTTACACCACCGATCGTAATCGTATGGTGAAAAATCACTTTTGCATCCTGCCCCTATCGGGATTCGAACCCGGTATCTCCCGCTCCAACTGCCGCAGCTTAAACCATTGAGCCATCAGGATTCGAACCCGGTACCTCCCGCTCCAAATGTCGCAGATTAACCACTGAGCCACCTGGGCGTTGAAAAAATTGTCATCTGTAAAGAAATTCATCTGTAAAAGAATCTAGTCATATTTTTCTACTAGTCATATAACCATATTTTTCTATCTCCAATTCTATATCCACTCTTCAGCATGCAAAATTATTAGTCGTAAGCAATAAATTTTTATTGCTTTTTGTATGGGTTAGTGCGAAACTACACGATTTGATAATTATCAAAACAAAACCTATAATAATGGACAATACAACAAAAGTAAATATAGTAAATATTTGCAGACAGTTTGGCTAAAACTGGTTCTCACCTATATTTCGTAGGTCCTGAACCAGCTGCGCCTTTACCTACTTATATAGTGAAAAAAACAATTAAAACAGTTACCCTATCGAATCTAAAGCGCACGTGGTCAGCTACCGCTACTCGTCGTAAGGCGAAATACTTTATCAGAGGGATTAACTCTAACCTGACAAATTACGTTCTTTCATTGAAAAAGGACAATTTGAGAATTTTAGTCTCTATACATACTGGCCATGGCCATTTCAAAAGACACGTTCATCGCATGGGACTGGCCAGTGATGTCGTATGCGACGAATTTCTGGAAGATGTTGACGATAGTTTACACTTCATCAGCAATTGTCCAGCTTTCGACCGCATGAGATCTCTTGTGTTTAGCTGCAGGTTTATTCCTGTAAATCTACTGTCTTCTCTGCCCTGATTCAAACTGCTTCAGTTTGCTAAAGTTGCAGAACGCGTCTGCGCGCTTTGATGTAATCCTTAATTTTGCACCATGGGCCTTTTGTGGCATTGAGTGCGAAACCTTATAGGGTTCTAACCAACTTTAATAATAAAAAAAGTTAAATAGTATAAATTTGGTTTAACCACCACACCCAAGCACTAATCGAAAATAAAAATTTGTCATTTCAAGTGTCAAACAAAATATATAGACCATTTTTTGAGCACAAATATACATATGTGACTAACTTCAAGACCATGAATAAGATTTCGCAATGTATGTTCGGAACAACATTGGTGTAATTAAATGGCATTTAAAATGTATGTCTACAACAACACTATCATAGTTGGGTGGAATTTAGAGCGTATGCTCATTACAACTCAAATAAATCACAAAATTATCTGACGCCACAATCAATTAATAAAATCGATGTTTCGAGTTAAGTTCTTGTAACTCACTAGTACTGTCACGTCACGACTGAACGTATATATAAGAATCGCATAGTATATATAAGTATATATAAGAATCGCAAATAGCATATGCCTAATGACTTGGATTTGACCTTTCACACAGTTATTCAATGACGTCATCATCAGATCGAAACCGGCTAGTGGATTACAAAGATACAAACAACAACTCTCGAAATAGAACACACATTCAAAATTTTACATAGAAGCTACACTCTTCAGGTAATATATAACGGGTCTGATCAACACTCAGTACAGTTTCAGCTTATCCGTGAGTGCAAGATATTTTGATTTCAGAAATGGACGTAGAGGATATAAAGCCAGTGGCAGAGCAAGGCGAACCTTGATATACTCTCCCACACTATTATCGTGAGTAATGAGAGATCCAAGATACTTGAATCGCATCACTCCTTCAAACGTGTGGTTACACCACTACTGAAATCTGTTGCGTCTTGGTCTCGAAAACCAGAGATCAGATATTTGGGTTTGAACTCATTGATTTTGAGACCAACGGAAGCTGAACACTGTTCTAGTGGATCAAGTATCTCTTTCACTCCGTTGCTTTTTAATACAATCACACAGATAACATCTGCATATGCAAAAAAATGATTGGATTGTTGGAATCGAGGTGGAATTGGAAGTTCTAAACTTTAACACAGCATTATGACTGCGTTACTGTCATTTTACACAGATTTACGTATTTGTGTAAATCTGTACTGGGCTATACTGCGATAATTCTTAATCCTTCTTGAATATTGTTCATAACGTATGGTGCAATTCGGTGATTACATTAATAAAACCACGCGAATTCGGCTCATTGATCAGTTGTTGTACTCTTAAGACTGTAGTCTTCGACCATTCGCACTTCTTCTTTCTAAAAACGCGTTTAGTTGTGAGTTGATAAGTATTTGAATGTCTTATCTGGCCGTATGTGCCACTACTGAGATAAATCTGTATAGTATTGGCTATATGGAATTTCTAGTACATTAACAACAACGATCATCACAACAATAATCAATGACCAAAACAAATATGGTTGAGCCGCGATCTAAAAACTACAGACAACCCACAAAAATATAAAGATAACGCGACTACTATTACTATGATAAGAAATGGAAAATTATTAATTACCTTTTTTAACAACACTTTGCTATCTTATTTGTCTACATGTTTATATTCGATTGATTTGGATTAAAATCATTTGACGTCAGTGTTTTACACAAGAATTTTATTATTATCAGATTCGTGTAAAATTTATCAATTGTGTAAATTTCATTATTGTGTGAAATCAATTCATCATACTATCAGTATGATATTCAATTTACAGATGACAGATATTCAATTTAAATTAATTCGAAAATTACATACATGCCCTTCGATAGCGGTATCAAAAGTTAAGACTTCGGCCTCAAGATAAAATTTAATAAGAATGATAATTGTATATTACAGAATTATTGGTTATTTATTAAATATATTTTAATGAAATGATGGTAAGTAAATTAGGCGTAAGCGGTCAAGAACACAATCGCCCATGTTGTGAGAACTGCCGATGGAAAGTTAAGTAGCGGCCGAAGAGGAAGGCCAAACAAAATCGTAGGCATTAAACGACTAAGAGTCATCTACAACAAGCAGATCATGACTCCCACAACCTTCACCCCCATTTGCATACTCTCAAGAGTGACAAGAGGCGAATATAGCTTGATAAAATAAAAACGAAGCGAAGTAGAGGGTCAATCCAGTATGATAAAATTAGAAACACGACTGGTGGAATTCGACTTTTGGAAAGGCATATGTTACAAATGGTTACCAGTGACCGTGTAGTTATTAAAGGAAAGAAGGAGGTAGAAATTGGATACAACCATTTTAGATATAAAATTCTGGTTCCGGATATTGTATTAGGTTATCGTCGTGGTGGATTTCATAAAACGAAATGGATATGACCAAAACTATCAAAATGGGAATTACCATCGGCAGAGGTGAAGAAGTATCCACCATAATAAAATGCGTGAAGATGAATTCGCGAGTAATAATCAACGACAAGCGGCAAACGAGTTGTTACAAAATCATATGTCCATTTTGTTTTGTTCACCAAAAGATAATTGGCTTAACAAGCAGAAGTAGCTCCTATGGTAAGTGATATGCAAACATCGAGAGTCATTGATCAATCAACGACTTCATGAAGTTCACTATTAGCTTTGGTGGAAAAGAAGGATGGCAGCATGAGATTCTGCGTCGATTATCGGAAGCTCAACTCAGTTACCAAAACGAATAGTTAACCTTTACCCAAGATCAACATACGATACACTGAATACATTGGCAGGCACATGGATGTTTTCAATATTGGATTTGCAATGGTTTATGCCAATTTAATGTCATGTCATTTGGGCTTTGTAACGTACCAGCGAATTTCGAACGGCTAATACAATGCATACTTAAAGGTTCATTTTATCGAAAACAAGTACACAACGTTTTTCTAGTTCAGTAGAGTTTTTAAATTTTTCTGATAAGATTTTAAATATTTATAATGAGATTCTAATTCTGAATTCGATGGTATTGTACCATCGAACTCTGTAGCACAATATTTTCATCACTTTTGTAAAAATTCAAACTGTTACTATTATTAAAGTAATAATTTCTATACTAAGATAATGTTACGAGATTGCTTGGAAACTAAGCCTTGTTTTAAATGCGCTGGTATTTATAAATTTAGGTTCAAAGTGATTATCACATAAAAATACTTTTTTTGTTTATCGGAAGTGAATGAAGTAATTTGTTTCCAAAATTTTGAATCCATATATTGCACCGATTGTCACTAGGAAGTAGAAACCTTGGTATCCTATAAGATTTTTTATTGAAGCAATTGAATTTTTAAAATAAATTGTCTCTTTAAATTAAATCAAATTAACAAACAATAAGATGACCACCAAAGATTCCAATTCTTGAACAATATACGACGGAAGTCTGACTAAGTTTACTCAGTGGACAATTACTCTTTGAGTAATCACATGTTTCAATGGCAAATTTTGAAAAATTCAACCAGCGTGTAGTGTATGGGAAAGAGAACTGTTTAGCTGCACTTTCTGTGCATTCATTCTCCATATACCACCTATTGTTTTGAATCGCGGTTATTTAAGACTACTAACTATACCTTTAATGTAATTCTATATTGGGATAGCTTCTTTACTCCCATCCCGGAAGGGTATTCATTCAGCTCAGAACATTGACACGGAGTTGTCAACATGTTTATATAGTGAGGTAAACATGCGAAACTGCCCAAAAAGAACTATTTACTAAGATTGAGAGATACATTTCTAGTGAGCACTCATCTATTCGGCATTAATCACATTATTGTGAATGTAACTGAGTCTATATGCTAAAGTCTCGCATTAATCAAACCGAACTAGTTCGCTTGTCCACGCGAATTGCGCTCAATACTGAATTGTTGTACTCTTAATACCTTATTATATTTTTTTTATTTCTAATCTCGAATCTGTTTTGGGGCTCAAGGCACTCCCTACTTGTTTGCGGTTCGCTTATTTACGTCCTTGCTTTTACGCCATTACATCCAATTCGAGGACGTACGGCTATAGGTCCGATTTTTCTAACCATCTGCACATTGCAAAGCTCCATGTCAGCCTATAGTACAGATCCTAATCTCATGGTGAAAAATTACTTTTTTGCATCCTGCCCCTATCGGGATTCGAACCCGGCATCTCCCGCTCCAACTGCCGCAGCTCTAACCACTGCGCCACCTGTGCGGTAACATTGCACTTTTTCTGACTTCAAATGCATTTAGCTGCCCTTATTTCTGCTTGCGATTGTAAACCGAATCTGCGCTTCATTCACCGAGTCTGGCTATATTTCGTTGCTCAACAGCAGGACGACACTCCTCCTCAAACCAATCTGTTTTGGGCGTATTTTAACAATACCGAGAATGTGCTGTGAAGCATCGACAACCGAGGTTTTCAAAACTTCCTAGACACTGTTCACTTCTTCAGATTGGTAATTAGATTGAAAAATGCTATTATTGACAAGATATTGATATTTTCGTTGCGTTTCTTCATTTTTCAGACATTCACAGTAGAATCGCGTTTTATTATAAATTACTTCTGCCTATCACACCGTGTGACTTTCGTTAAATCACAAAGCTCACTTTGTTCTGTATTTTCAAATACATTTTTAATAATGTTGTTGTTTTGGTTCATAACATAACCAATAAATTTAAAACAAATTTTTCTAATTGAGAAAAAAGACAAAAAACACTTTGAATCTACAACAATAAAATATTAACATAATTATTCATTATTTCAATTATTACTACAATGAATTAAGACGAATTACACAAAACGAAATGCTAAAATTATGAATTGAAAATAAAAAAAACTATTATAAAATGCTTCATATTTAAGAAATGAATTCACTTTTTTAAATACTATACAGCTTCACTGCATACAAACGATTTCTCATCCACATACATTTTTCCTAGCTTCATAATTGTCGTCGCCTCCGGGTCCTCGTTCGTTAGAACGGGTGGGTAAAGTGACCTAGGTGTGGGGCGGGTCACGCTAAATGACGGCAGATGGGCTGGTTTACGGTGTTACGCGACCCGTGCCAACAAACTACCAGGCTGGGGGCCCACTTAACAAAGCCCAGTCGCAAACGGAGCCCTCTGGATACCTGGCGACCTCCAGTTGTAAGTAGCCTTACCTGCGTAAGCGGATCTCTGCGCAGGTGGACCATATATTTCTCCGATACTCGTGGGAACAACATGGAATCCAATAAAAACAAAACCGAGACCGGCACTCTCCAAAGGCCGGAAAAAAACCGAGACCGGCACTCTCCAAAGGCCGGAAACAAAAATTGAGAGCTCAAACCGTAAAGGTGGGGCTCCCTCAAAGACACCAGGGGGAAGCAAGTTCAAGGCTTTTAAGCCAGGGACGAGCGGAACTCAGGGTAAGTTAAGGGCTGCTGAGGGAGGTTCGACTAACGTCAACCAATCGAAGCAGCGCTATAGAGATAGACGCGCGGCGTTTAGAGTTTTGAACAGGTGGGCTGCAACCCCTGAGGGGCAGCTTACGGCTGAACAAAAGCAATCCGTGACATGGGCCAAGAAAACGGTCGAAAACTCAGAGAGGGACCATGTGTCAAAAAGACAGCGGTCCCAGGATGAGTTGGAGTTCGTGGACACAAAACGGCCCAAAATGCAGGCGGAGAAGGAAACTCCTCACAAGGTTTGGCTCCTAACAAGGCTAGACCAAAATCCTTCAGGGATATTGTGAAGGACCGTTTGTTGGTGCTAGCCGTCATTGACAGGAGTCATGAAGATGGGAGCATCACCATGGGAAAATGGAGCTTGGTGTACAATGCACTAAACTCCGTTTTCCTAAGGATCCTGAGAGAAAATCCAGGACCCCCTCCATCCTGCAGAGATGCGGGCTGGCATCAAGGGCGCGTTAAACTTATAGCGTGCTCTGATGCCAGATCAGTGGAGCTTTATAAAAAGGCTGTAGCGGAGGTAGGAGAGGTGTGGCAAGGCGCGAAACTGGCGGCTGTAAGCAGGGAAGAGATTCCTAGCAGGCCAAGAGCACGCGTCTGGCTGCCAACCGAACCAGCTAGCCCAGAAGAGATTCTTGAGATAATCAGAATCAGCAACCCCGATCTTCCGACAGGAAACTGGAAGATCGTGAGGCAAGAGGATGCAAAGGGGGGCTCCAGATTATCAACTATGATAATCAACACGGAGTCCCTGGCGCCGCTTGCCGCGACTAAGGGAGTAATCGACTTCGGTTTCGGGTCGATTACTCTCAAAGTGTACAAAAAAGACGAGGCTGAAACACGAGAGGAAGGCAGCCCGTCCACAACTGATGCAGTAGCACTTGGAGGAGAGACAGCCCAACCGATGGAGCTCTCCGAGGTGACCGCACTTGGAGAGGAGATGGGCAGCCGACTGTCCCTGGCGTCAGACGAAGAAAACCTGTCGGACCCAAGGGACGGAAGGACTGCAAACGTCGGGGAAACAAGTTCCATGGGGGAAGAGACGGGAGACACCGGCGACTCCAATGGAAACAAAGAAAACTAGCCTGCGGTAGCGGGGAGTAAACAGGTAAGTAGGCTCAACTTGGAAAATTTATGCTAAATTTAATACAAATTAACCTACACCATTCAAAGGCGGCGTCGGCCGCCTTACTCCTCAGACTGACTAGATCAGAAGAGGACGTGGTCCTTATTCAAGAACCTTGGATAAACACCAACAGGATCTGTGGCCTTAAAATGAAGGGGTATAACTTATTATACTCAAGAAATTCGGGGAATATCAGATCCTGCATTCTTGGAAAAAATAATTTAAATATGTTCCTTCTTCCTCAATACAGCAATGGTGACGTAACTGCGGTCAGCCTAGAGGTTGGTGGCAGTATATTTTGGCTGGTCTCAGCCTATTTGGACCGGGACAAACAGGTTCCGCCGGATAACCTGGGGGACCTGGTCCTCGAATCGTACAGGAAGAAGATTGGGGTGCTCCTTGGATGTGATGTAAATGCGCACCACGCAATATGGGGAAGCACTGATATCAACGAGAGAGGTGAGTTACTTTTTGATTACATTTTAAACAACAACCTCATGGTGTGTAATATTGGGCAAGAACCCACTTTTATTACTAAAAATCGGCAGGAGGTTCTGGACGTAACCTTCGCCTCAAAAAACCTGTACCCTTTGGTCAGGGAATGGAGAGTGGCGAAGGAACACTCCTTCTCTGACCATCGTTACATAACATTTAGTCTTAACGTTTCCCCTGCCACCCGGAAACCTTTCAGGAATCCCAGAAAGACAAACTGGAGCAAGTACCGGGAAACCCTTATAGGACTACTACTACCAGAGACCCCTGAACCACCAGCGACAGTGAAGGAACTGAACAGCATAGTGGAAACTTTCACAATTGCCTGCAATCGGTCCTTCAACGCTGCTTGCCCAATAGTTAAACCCAGGGGCAAGCAAAAACCGGCATGGTGGTCCAAGGAACTGGGGACCTACCGGAAGGCGTGTAGGAAAGCATTTAATAGAGCCAAACGTACGAGAGAGGCTCAGGACTGGGACTCCTACAAGGAGGACCTCAAGATATACAAAAAAGAATTAAGGAAGGCACAGAGGAAATCATGGAGACTCTTCTGTGACAAAATAGAAGAAGTCTCCGAGACCTCTCGTCTTAGGAAGATTTTGTCTACCAATCCTACCAGTCCCAGTTATTTAATTAAACCAGATGGATCCTGGACTGCTTCTAGTAAGGAATCCTTGGAACTTCTCATCGAAACCCACTTTCCGGGAAGCTTCGATGACTCGACAGGGACTGGTACTCATCAAGAAGCAAACGTAATGCGCATAGAAGATATCGTAACCAAAGAACGGATCCTATGGGCAATTGAAGGGTTCAAACCCTATAAATCGGCGGGCCCTGACCGTATTATTCCCGCGGAGCTTCAGAACAACTCGAGGATTATGCTCCCCTGGTTGGAGGTAATCTTCAAAGGGTGTTTAAAACTTGTCTGTACTCCGCGGGAGTGGATGGAGGTCAGAGTGATTTTTATTCCGAAAGCGGGTAAATGCTCGCAGGGCTACCCAAAAGACTTAAGACCAATAACTCTATCATCCTTTCTATTGAAAACCTTGGAAAGGCTGATAGATATCTACATACGCTCAAAAATTAGACCTAGTGACTGGGCTCAGACTCAGCACGCTTACTGTAAAGGGAAGTCTGTGGACACAGCTCTGCATGCCCTGGTAAGTACAATTGAGAAATCATTATTCTCGCAAGAGTTTTGTATGGTGGCGTTTCTTGACATTGAAGGCGCCTTTAACAATGTAAGGAAGGAGGCAATTCTGAAGGGATTGTCGCTACTAGGTGTGGATTACCCTATAAGTAGGTTAATCAATCATATGCTTGGGTGCAGGATGATTAACTCAGAGCTGGGGGAATCCACCATCAGGAGACGGGTGACTAGGGGAACCCCACAGGGAGGTGTTCTGTCTCCTCTGCTCTGGAACATAGCAATCAATGAACTGCTATTAAAGCTGGAGAGAGAAGGGATCGGAGTGATTGCTTATGCAGATGATGTAGCGATAGCTGTCTCTGGGAAATACATAAGCACAGTGGCGGAGGTAATCCAAAATGCCCTCCTAATTATAACGAGGTGGGCCACCAAATGTGGACTGACAATTAGCGCGTCTAAAACTGAATTGGTACTATTTACGAGGAAATATAAAATCCCTGTAGTAGATCCACCTCTCCTAAATGGTAACAGACTAGCTTTTACGGACAAGGCAAGATTTCTAGGCGTAATCTTGGACAGTAAGCTAAGCTGGAAGCCCAACATTCTGGAAAGAGTAAACAAGGCCAATATAGCTTTGTACTCGTGTAGGAACGCCATCGGAAAGAGATGGGGCCTGACGCCGGAGCTGGTACACTGGCTATACACTTCCGTAGTAAGACCTGTACTTATGTATGGGGTGAGCGTGTGGTGGCCAGCTCTTGATAAAATAACATACAGGAAAAGGATTGAGAAGGTGCAAAGAACGGCCTGCATGCTTATAAGCGGGGCACTGAGGACAACACCTACAAGTGCCTTAGAGGTCTTGTTTCACCTTCTCCCCGTGGAAATTTATGGTAAGCAGATGGCGGCGATTACGGCCACTCGACTATCAGCCATATCTCAGTGGAAATGTCTTCAAATAGGACACTCGACGATAGTCAGATCGCTGAGGAAAGAACTGGCGAATATTGACTATGTTACACCGACTCTGTGCTTCGAGAAAAGGTTCGAAACCACCTGCCCTTCAAGGGAATCCTGGAGGAGCGGGTTGGCAGCTGAAACGGGAGCATTGCAGTTCTTTACGGATGGCTCCAAGCTAGACGGTAAAGTAGGAGCTGGAGTCTTCTGTGATAAACTAGAGGTAGATATAGCAGTTCGCCTCCCTGACCACTGCAGTGTGTACCAGGCAGAAGTGATAGCGATTGAAGAGGTCCTGAACTGGTTGAAACATAATGTGGTATCCTCGACTGATATCGCAATTTATGTGGACAGTCAGGTGGCAATCAAGTCGCTGGGTTCTGTTTCTCTAACGTCTAGAGTGGCGTTGGGTTGCCGCTCGTCTCTTAATGAGATGAGTGAGCATTTCAACATCCAGGTAGTCTGGGTCCCCGGCCACTCAGACGTTATGAGAAACTGCAGGGCGGACGAACTAGCGAGGCACGGTACAACTCTCCAACTGCTACCGGAAAGGGCGAAGTTGGGGAGACCCATTAACGCACTAAGAACTGTGCTTAAACAAGAGGAAGAAGCCTCTGCGAACAATAGGTGGACGAACACCCTCTCATGTAGAGTGGCAAGACAAGTCTGGCCAAAGCTGAACTTGAAACGCTCAAAAACACTTATCTCCCTGCGAAGACGTGAACTTAAAACGATCGTGGGGATACTCACAGGACACTGCCTTCTTGGAGAACATGCGAGAAGGCTGGGTCTGGAAGTAAATGACTTTTGCAGAAGCTGTAGGGACGAGGAGGAGGAAGAGACGTTAGTCCACCTCCTATGCTCATGCCCGGCTTTGGCACACAAAAGACATGAATATCTGGGTAAGTTTTTAATGGACTGCCTTTCCGATCTCGAGAACTGTAATGTGCGAGACTTATTACGCTACGTAAGCAGCTCTAACTGGTTCTCATAGGGGTAAAAGGGGAGTAAGATCCTGTGGTATCACAACGGACCGTTGCCGGTCTAAGTGTGCTGTAGCAGCCACTCAACCTAACCTAACCTAACCTACATTTTTCCTATAAAATATTTTTCCAGTACTGAATAAAAATACTTCTCTTGATATATTTTGTCAGCACTGCTATAATAATTTTTTCAGTAACCCTAAAAGTTTATTGAGTACTGAATAAATTTTTTATGCTGGAAATGTTTTTATGTCTCTCGCACTTTAAGACAAATTATATTTTTATCCAGCTTTGACTATTTTATCATAATATTTTTCATTTGTCATTATGAAAGTCAGGCTTTAGGCACCTCCCACGATAAACATGATTACTGTGATGGAATTATATGGTTAACATGATAAGTGATGTGTTCGTGTGTATAAAATACAATTCCTACATACCGGGAATTCCACAAAAAGGTAAACCACACACTTGAAAAATGGAACATTTATGTTCTTTAGAAAAAGAAAATGTTTAATCATTAATTTTCAAACCAAATCTCAGTTTGTTTTATTTGAATAAAAAATTAAGAAATGTTCGTATGGTGAAAAGTTTATATGGTGTCACCCGTACGTTATCCATGTGACATGTATGGTATTTTAGTGAAAAATTGAAAAGTCAGTAAGTTTTTGTTTGTTCTAAGTAGAAACACCATTAAAACAATTTAGCATAGCTCCCTCTATTAAGCTAAAAATAATTGATTTTCTGGTTAAAATTAATTAATTTTATCCAAAAATTAATTTTCTTTGAATTTGATTTATGATGATTTATGATTTATGAGTTAACTCGTAGATAATTATAATCTACATAAATCAAATTCAGAGAAAATAAATTGTCACGTATTTTGTTAAATATTTTGGTAATTAATTATCTAAATTTTAAAATTAATCTACTTTAAATTATGATATAAATGAGTCAAATGTATTTGTTGGTAAATTTAGTTACTTTAGAAAATATTCGCACACTGTCACAGTACGTTATTTGGAATGCGTAATCTATATGTTGTAAATCAAATCAGCTGATATAATTTAAACTAGTGTTGATCTTGATATATGGCAAGGTATTATAAAAAAAATAAAAAATAAAACAAATTGTTAGACTTCTCTAACTTCTTCGTATAAATGAATGCATCTTAGTCTATCATAAACCTCGCAAACGCATTTAAATTGTTGTTGTAGTTTGCTATTATATTCAATGTGCCATTTGACACATGCACTCTTGCGTATGACTCAACCCGGTTTTTTCCTTGTCTATTACTTCGGTTGTCTATAAACTAATTTTGGAGTGGGGATTTCTCGAGCCACAACTTTCGACAAAAATTATTTTTGACTCATGTGAGTTTCGCACTAATACATACAAAAACCAATAAAAATATTTTATAAGGTTCAAATTTTTTTTATTGTTTTCGACTCAACATTTTCATTTTGCATTTTGAATAGTGCAGATGAAATAGAAAAATATGTTTATGTATGACGAATTTTGTTTTTCAGATGACGTGTTTTTTCACAGAAAATAAATTTAAAATATATTGATTCGTAAAATAAAAAGATTTATTTATTTATAATAATGTTATTTATTGTAATGGAATTCATTGATTTATTATAATATTTTTTATTAATAAAAAATATTATACATACATATTGATGTTTCTAAAAATGGTAAAACGTTGGAATGATGAAAATATCTAAATACATATGTATATGATATAATGGGTTATTAAAAAATATACTCGTACATGTTTCTGTCTCGCCCTGTGGTTGGGTGCATTCGTGTTTGGTAAATATTACGAACGAAACATGAGACCCATAGAATACCACCACAGTATCCAGAGCTTGTCGTAGGAGGCGACTAAATCTGATTGGATCGCTGGGCTGACGACCCGCATCCGTAAAAAAGTAAAAATGTTAAAAATGTCAACAAAAATAAAAAAATCGGATACCGCCAAAACAACAAAAAAAATGAACCCCCGCTTAAGTACCCGGATACGAGATTGAAGATCGGCTCGTGGAACGTGCAGTCATTAAGAAAACCTGGCGCGTTGGACGGCCTTATCACATGCATGAAAGAGTATCGGCTGGAACTTGTAGCTCTCCAAGAAACTCGATGGCCTAAAAGTGGAGACCATGTGTCCCAAGGCTATACGTTGCTACACAGTGGAGATGACCTCGGAAATTTTGGGGTTGGATTTCTCATTGGGCCACAGGTAAAAACGGCTGTCTTGAACTTTCAAGCAGTCGATAATCGAATGTGTAAGCTTCGCTTGCACATGAGATTAGCCAACCTGTCAATTGTCTGTATACATGCGCCCACTGTTGTAAGCCAATCCAAGGATAAAGACTCATTCTACAATAATCTGGATAATCTGATGGTTTCTATACCGGAGCACGATGTCAAATTGGTGATTGGTAACTTTAATGCTAGAGCTGGCAGAAATCAGACCGACTTATGTAACAATATAGGTCCGTACTCCCGACACGAAACTGCGACGGAGAATGGGGACAGAATGATGTACTTTGCGATCGCTCATGATGTCAAAGTATCAAATACATTCTTTCCTCATAAAAACATCCACTTAGAAACATGGACACATCCACATAAACCATCCCGAAGCCAAATTGACCATGTGTTGATTTCAAAAGGGCGGGCTCGGGTTGTCCAAGACGTGAGATCGTATCGGTCGTCAACCAAATTCGTAGGCAGTGACCATTTTATGGTTGCTGCAAAGCAACGATGGAAATGTTCGTACAAGTCAGGGAGGACAGGGGAATATACAACGCGATTCTCCTGTGAAGGTCTGATAAATAAAGAAACGCAACGAAAATATCAAGAACTTGTCAGCAATAGCATTATGCAATCCAATTACCAATCTGATGATGTGAACAGTGTCTGGGAAGTATTGAAAACCTCGGTTGTCGATGCTGCCCAGCACACTCTCGGTATAGTGAAAACTAAGCCCAAAAATGATTGGTTTGATGAGGAGTGTCGTCTTGCTGTTGAGCAACGAAATATAGCCTATAATGAAGCGCAGACTCGGTTTACAATCGCAAGGAAAAACAAAGCAATTCTTGCTAGGAGGACAGCTAAAAGAATTTGTAGACTGAAGAAGCGAGAATGGTGGAAGGCTAAGGTCTTAAAGTACAACAACTCAGCAATGAGCACAATTCGCGTGGCTTCTTTAAAGGAATCACCGAATTGCACCGGGACCAGGATGGAAACATCTGTGTTAACGTCGATGCGGTACTCGATACATGGTGTGAACATTTTTCTGATTTACTTAATGTTCCACATGTATCACAAGCTGTGTTTGAATACCCTCAAATACAAACCGCGGAGATGTTCATTGAGGATCCATCCTATGAGGAATTCACAATGGCCATGCAGAAATTAAAGAAAAATCGTTCACCAGGAGTTGATTGCATTAATTCAGAGCTCTTGATATTCGGAGGGCTAACTTTGTGGAACTGTCTTTTCGACCTTGTTCGATTGGTATGGCGAAATGAAGTTATGCCCGAAGAATGGAAAGTGGCCGCGTTATGCCCAATTTTCAAGAAGGGTGATCGCTTGAAATGTGAGAATTATCGCGGTATAGCTCTCCTTTGCACAGCATATAAGTTACTGTCATACATTATCTTGGGAAGAATTACTCCTCTGGCGGAGGAAATTGTCGGTGACTACCAAGGAGGATTCCGTCCAAATCGGTCAGTCACTGATCAAGTTTTTTCGCTACGGATGATTCTTTCCAAGTACTACGAAACATCTCGCGATGTACACCAGGTATTCCTGGATTTCAAGCAAGCCTATGACTCGATCAATCGAGAGAGATTATGGTATGCGCTTGAATATTTAGGAATACCAAAAAATATGTACATCTGTGTAAAATGACAGTAACGCAGTCACAATGCTGTGTCAAAGTTGAGAACAGGCTATCGAGAACTTTTGCAATCAATTCCGGTGTTCGACAAGGAGATGCGCTGTCCCCGATACTTTTTAATCTCATGTTGGAATACATCCTTCGTAAAAGTGAAACACCTCAGGACAACATCTTATTCCGACAATCCAATCAACTTCTTGCTTATGCAGATGATATCTGTGTGATTGGATTAAATGGCAACGGAGTGAAAGAGATACTTGATCCACTGGAACAGTGTTCAGCTTCTGTTGGTCTCAAAATCAACGAGTCAAAAACCAAATATCTAATCTCGGGTTTTAGAGACCAAGACGCAATTGATTTCAGTAGTGGTAACCACACGTTTGAAGGAGTGATGAGATTCAAGTATCTTGGATCTCTCATCACTCACGATAATAGTGTAGGAGAGGATATCATGGTCCGCCTTGCCGCTGGCAATCGGGCTTTGTATCCTCTACGTCCACTGCTGAAATCAAAATATCTTGCAAATACGGATAAGCTGAAACTGTACAGAGTGTTGATCAGACCCGTTGTCATGTATGGATGTGAGAGTTGGACCTTGACGGATGAGTACGAAAGATGGCTTCTAACATTCGAGAGAAGAATCATGCGTGTGATATATGGTCCAAAACGCGACGTCGATGGCACTTACCGAGTTCTTTTCAATCACGAGATCAGGAATTTAATGCAAATTCCTGATATCGTGCATGAAATTAAAGGACAGCGAGTACGCTGGCTCGGACACGTTCTGCGTGCTGATCCGAACCGAATGATTCAGCGAACCTTTAAGGGTGAACCGCCTTTCGGTAGGCGAAGAGGTCGCTGTAGGCGACGATGGCTCCACGGCGTAGAGAGCGATCTGGCTTCTTCAAACTGCCTACAACGGTTTGAAGAGCTGGCTCGTGATCGAAACCAATGGAGTCAGATTGTTGACACGGTACGGGCCAATAATGGCCTGTAAAAACCGTTAAAAAAAAAAAAAAAAAAAAAAAAAAAAAAAAAAAATTAAAATGTTGAATTGTTATAAACTGTGTCAGGATGTGCTAAACGAGCCAAAGGACTTTAAAAAACTCTATGAAGAAATTAAAAAATTATGTTGAGTTTTCCTTTCGAAGTCAAATTAACAGAATTGTTTGAATCTGATTCAGATGATAAACAGATTCAGGAATGCATAGAGGAAATTCAAAAGAAATGTTGTATAGATATACGAATTGATAATGTGTATATGAAGTTTATAAAAGAGCTGGAAATTTTAACTAAATGATGTCTAATGTGAGGTTAAGATGTGTACTTGTGTTTAATTAAACTGTTCAATCACAGATTTGAACATAAATATAAATAAAAGCTTGCCATGCAATAAATTATTGTTTGATTATAACTCATGGTTTGAACATAAATAATGCTTATCATACAACCTACATTGACCGCCCAGGTGGCGCAGTGGTTAAAGCTGCGGCAGTTGGAGCAGGAGGTACTGTGTTCGAATCCCGATAGGGGCAAATCGTATGGTAAAGGGATTTTTCACCATACGATTACGATCGGTGATGTAAATGAACACATCTATGACCCCTGTTGGAGTGCATAATTCATGGGCCAACCCATCTTCCATGTGAGTACTATAGGCTGGCATGGAGCTATGCAATGTGCAGATGGTTCTACGTAAATCGGACCTATAGACGTACGTTCTCGATTTGGTTGTAATGGCGTAAGGTAAGGACGTAAATAAGCGTACCGCGAAAGAGTTGGAAGTGCCTCGAGCCCAGAAACAGATTGTCGAGATAAAAAAAACTACATTGCACTAAACATGATACGATATACAACAACTTCCGATACATTTCTAATGGTTAACTAAGTGTTGCTTATATAAAATTATTATTGTAATAAAATTTCTAGTTTATCCAAATTGTTCATATAATTGTTGCTATTTCGGCATAAATGCTTTCTGTACATAAAAACATACTTTTTGTAAAATACATAGAGTTATAATTAGACAATGAAACGGTTAAGTTAATTCTCAGCTAAAGTTTCGCTCCCCTACTCATTAACTTGATCGAAATTATAATTCAACACTTTTCCAAATTTACGACTTGGAGACTAAAGTGAGAATTAATATTGGTCTTTCGAGCCGGATACCAGCTACCAGTTGAGGTGCGAGAGTATTTAAAACAATTTTCGAAAATCAAATATCATCCATCACATTAACGCCACATAAAGACAATGGGCAACGGAGGATCTTCACAAACAACAAAATGCTCGTTTTGATGAAATCAAAATAAAAAAACTCAAAACAAATCACATCAAAGGTGACAAGAGGAGGAAAACTTGCAGAAAAAACTCAACCAAATTAAAGCCATCTGGGAAGAATTCATCCTGACAGATACAGAGATGAGAGATTTGTAGATTGATGAGAATTCGTCTCATAGGTTTTGGGAGGAACGAAACTGTTTGAGGCGTTCTACTCGCAATTTCAATACCAAATAAAGGAGAAGTTAAAAGCAGCATTAGGAACGCCGGCAAATGATGATTGTTTTCTGTTCACAAAACCATATGAAAAAACATGCTAAACCATTACATTCCAAGTTTTTTCACCACACCAAACAACACGACAAGCATATCGAATAAAAGCGAGACGCCAGATATCAACAATGTAGAAAATTTGTATATTGATGGCAGATGCTGCAAAATTGTTAGAAGCTGGACGCACAAAGACCAACTGAAACATAAGCTAGCCCAACTCGATGCCAGGAACCTTTAGTGGATGCTACTCAACATTGATCAACAGCTTCGAGATACGGAGATCCAGAGTCACCAACGTGCTGAATAAACAGAAATCAATGGAACATGAAGTCAAAGTGAGACTCAATGGAACATGAAATATTCTGAATACTCTGTAGCGACGAAATAAAAAACATGTCATTTGAATTGTTATTTGGTTGGAAACCTGTGATTTCTACTGTACAAGTACGAGAACCAGAAGTCATTAAATAACTACGGTGATTATATGTTAGAACTAAAAGCTAGAATGCAACAATCTTTCCTGAAAGCAAAGGAAAATCATATTAATAAAAAACTGAAATTAATAGAATATTACGATAACAGTACAAGAAATAATAAAAAAAAATCAAGTTGGTGATCTTGTTCTATTGTAAAATGAAGTTCGTATTACTAAATTTTCACCACTCTGACATGGATCATTTGAAGTTAAACGCATCTTATCACAGACTAACACTGCAATGTTAATAAAAAATAAAATAAAGGTAGTTCATAATAATCGATTAAAATCGTATAATGTAGTATGGATGCCCCTTTAGAAGTCGCTGAAAGCCCGACCGAACCCGAAAATTTGTTTGTTAATTTCTTCGCTAAAGTCTAGCCATCCAAACATGACAAAAAATGTACATGTTGAATAAAATGTAGCATCATCCAGAATTAACTTATTCAATAAGAAAATAAATATTTGCCAAATTGTGTTTAATATATTAAATAACAAAGAAGAGTTAACTTCATAATTAGTATGAGTCATAATTAGTCGTATACTAATATTAATAATAATTATTATTATTATTATCATTTATTAGTATACTAATATTAATAATAGTATACTAATAAATGATAATTAGTCGTATTAGACTGATAATTAGTCGTTTGAGACCATTATCGAGTATATACAAATAATTTCCCACCCACAATTTCTTTGCGAATATGGTTATTATACCATAAAGTAGTCACTGCACTTAAAAATTCAGAAAAAACAATAGAACAATAAAATTATATTACAACAATAGACCATGATTAAATATCGGGAATTATAATCTTGCATTCCGAGCAGAACGAGACTAAGGTGAACAACCAAAGCGCATGTTTTCAACTGATACGACGGTTAAGTAGTTGCTGGATTCTTAGATAAACGATACATAATCGGAATTCCATGCTATTGGGTTATCAATCGAATAAAAGCTGTGGATTTAAATTTATTCATTACACTTTTGGTAATTATGGATCACTGGCCAGATCCATATACGACATGATCTGGAAATACGGGTGATATTCCACTAAACTGATAGTGAATCGCCACCAATAATGTGTGGATGAATAATTACAGTGAATTCAAAAAGAAAAAAAAATTTATATATATATATATATATATATATATATATATATATTTATATATATATATATATATATATATATATATATATATATATATATATATATATATATATATATATATATATATATATACATATATGTATATATATAGTCGGAAAGTTTTATTGTTCTAAGCAAAAGCTCTAAGTTAAGAATTCTCGTGTGCTCGTGTGAAAAAAAATAATTCAAATCTTAATTTTTCCAAATTTTGTTTTTTTTCTCATTTGTTAATTTACATTTAATTTTCTTTATAAATATTATTTATTTGTAAAATTTTATTATATGTATATGTAAACAAGTGAAAACGTGGCGGTAATTATGTGCATTTTAAAAATATATGTAATATAAGAATAGTGATCACTGACCAAAGTGGTACTCGGGTGAACGTAATCTGGTGCGGTTATCAAGAGACGGTATTCGACTGATTGTTAATAATTTTTTTTTCAGTTAACTCCTTCGTCACAGAGCTCTGGACATCGGGTGAGTTAATTTATTTTTGGTAAAATTTTCACGTTTCTAAATTCCTTATATTATGTTTTTCTTTGAATGTACATTATATTTTACAAATTTATTTTGATATTACGATATATGGTTTACTATACCTTATATACTATACATATATACATACACATTTAAAAATATAAATTTTTTTTCTTAGTTTATTAAATGTGAGAATTGTAATTTACACTTTTAAGTGATTTAATAATTATGCTACCATCAATGGGATATTAAATTGTGTCGATAATAGGGAGAAGGAAATTTGCGATTTGATAAGGTAGTGGCTGCGACGATGGTTTTCCATGATGGTTTCCTTTTAATTTTTTTTTTTGCAAGCACTTTTTTTTCGCCATTACAGATAAACTGTATCATAGTTTATCTGTAATGGCGATAACGATTGTTCCTATATACCCTCCCCGCCCTGATAACTCGGAAAGCAGAAAAGAAAAGCAAGCATGTACGAACAATGACAATCGTGTCGTTACAATATCCTATTACCTTAAACGAGTTTTCAATCAATGTCATTGAGTACATTGGAGCATTATAGTTCGGTATTTATTTAAAAGACTCAAGTGCGAGGATTGTTGTAAATAATTACAAGAAACAAATATCCATGCGTCCCTTTTAAATGAAAAATAAAGGTGGTCTTATCACACCTTCGTCCTCAGGATTAAAATTTATTAAATATACTGAAGCAGTTTTAAAACGAGAACTGATGATTGCCGATTATAGGAACATCGCTCAGTTACATTCTAACCTTAAGTTCTTTAAGAAGGTATGTTATAATGTTCTACATAACCTTTTAGATGAAAATTTATTTATTGATAACGAACAGTATCAATACAACCATTCTCCAGAGCACGTACATTTATTGTCTCAGTCTATTATAGAAAAATATTACGACATTGAATTAAATTATTTTTGTAATGAAAAATCCAAAACGCTTACTAAACGTAACAAATTCGTTTTCTTACTTCATTTTCAAGGAATGTAACAACTTAGCTCTACGTTTTGTGGATTAGGCCTACCGGGACATCTTTATAAAAAAACGCAAGTACTCTTCCTCTTGGAAGGTGTGGAAACGAGTACATTATATATATATATATATATATATATATATATATATATATATATATATATGTATATATATATACATATATATATATATATATATATATATATATATATATATATATGTATATATATATATATATACATATATATATATATATATTTATATATATATATATATATATATATATATATATATATATATATATAAAACACCCACTTCTATCAGACGCATACAGCAGTTTATTGACATGGTGAATTATTGTCACCGTTTTATTCCTAAACTTACAGAACGTTTATCTCCAATTCACTCTCATCTGGCTTTATTGCTTAAAAAGCTAAAAACGCCGAGGAATTTTACTTGGCCTGAAGAATGCCACAATAGCGCTCGAATTTATAAAACGTGAATTGGCTTCAATTACATTACTATCACACTCTCTGGATGATTCAGATTTAATAAGTGTGACCACCGATGCGTCTAGATGAGCTGTTTTAGAACAATATCATAAACATAATGTTTGGGTTTTCTCTCGAAAGTTATCGAAAAGCGAGACTAAATATTCGGTATTCGATCGAGAGTTATTAGCCATTTATTTAACAATTAAACATTTTCGTTACACAGTAAAAAATTTCCATTGAATTTTACACGCTTTTAACAGTGGGCAAATTTGCCTAGTCTTTTCATGCAATTTTAAATGGGTTTTTAAAATTACTATTTACAATTAAAACTAATTGTTTTAACACGTATATTACATTACATGTTTAAATGATTAATAACAGGAAATGTCCGTAATAAAACTTAACAAAAAATTTAAATATCATTATTTCATCTAAAATTGCATTGTTTAGTCTGTAAATGTTCGAACTATGATTCAGCAATTGTGCTTAAGAAGTGTGAATATAAGTAATTCATTTGTAAAATTACATTCCTAAATCCGTACATTTTCATATAAATTTAAATTTAGTTTAAAATTACATAGTATAGTATGTAAATTTCCATACTATGGTCGACATTATTATCCTTCATAAATGTGAAAATGAATAACTCGCTTGTAAAATTGCATTGTTAAATCTGTAAATTTTCATACCAAAGCTAGTCATCAAGGTAAACATTTTTTTTACATTTACGAACCCAAAAATGTAAAATTAAACAAACTTTCAGATTTCGTTAAACAATTATATATTTATTTAAAAAATCTTCATGAGTGGTAAATAATAAAAAATTTATATGTACATGTATATACAATATATATATGCATAATATATGAAATTATAAATAAAAAATTATAAATTATAATTATTCCAATTGGCCACGCAATTCAAAGCCACGCAAATTTCGATTTTCAATTTATCAAAATAAATTTAAAATACATTAATTTATACTATTTCTTTTATAAAATTTATGACTTTTGACTTATTATTTAATTTTTGTTTTTTTGATCTGGAGTAGTCCGTATTCAAATTAAGGCATACCCTCTGCAATACCTCCAAAGTTTGCGATAGCTCGGAGGGATATTCCAAATTGAAAACAAAATATGCTGCAACCAGCTGCAACACTGCAGTTTTTATTGAACATCTCTGAGAATTAATTATTTGACTTTCAATTAGGAAATAGAAAATCGTTTCCCCATTTTGATCATCAGAGTCTATAAGAAAACATAAATAAATTATTTATAATATATATACATATACATATATATATATATATATATATATATATATATATATATATATATATATATATATATATATATATATATATATATATATATATATATATATATATATGTTTAAATTCGTAAAAGCTTCGTATAACTTTCAAGTAAACCCCAATTACTTTTAAGTATTTATTTTTTTGACATAAGGCCTAAAAGTGTTCCGGAAATTTCAAGAAAATATAAATCTAAAGCTAACAGAAGTTTGTATAACTTAATAGTTTACATTTAATACAACATAAAATTTACACATTGAATTTTTAGGTTTTATCACTTGAACCGTATTTACACTTTACACTTTGTTAGTGTATCGTGTCGGGAATTATTCATACGTGTAAAATTATATTTACAGAATTCAATTGTGTATGGTGTATTAGGTTATTAAGTAATTATGTAATTATGTATTTAAATCTATAGGTAATTATGTATTTAAATCTATAGGTATGTATATGTATATGAGTTTGATTTCATTTATAATTTTTTGTCAAACCTACTTATAATAGCAAAACATGGAGTAGCACCCAGCGCTTCTATTTCATTTTGCGATGTTCCTGCCTGAAAAGAAAATACAATAGAATAAAAGATGGAATTGATAGTTGAATTTAGTAGAAATTATTACTGGGTATTGTCGTATCATAAATTGTAAATTTTCCTTAAAATGTGAAGTGATTATTTCTAATATTTTTAAATCTTCATCTTTGGATAAAATTTCAGATTTTTTCTTTTTTTTCGAAAATTCCAATGTTTTTGTTTTCAATTTTTCCCATCTTTCAAAAAATAAATTTTCTTCGATGTTCAATAAATTAGTAAAATGATAAATTAGAAAATTTGGTTCCAATAAATGTGGCCAATTTTGTTTGATCTCCATCATTTTTGGGTTATCCAACAGATATTTCCTTTGAGCCGCAAAAGTGTTGTTGAATACAGTAACCACTTCTTGTTGTAATTTCTCATTTTTCAGTTCAAGTTTATTATGTTCTTTGAGCCAAATCCTTTTTGATTCAGCATCTTCATTAGTATAGTTGGTATCGTTGTCTTTGTTGTAGAAATTAGGGATACCTTCCGACATATTATAATGTCGTTTTGTGGGCTTATTCGTACCGCCACCTTTAGATGATCGATTTAAGTAATTGTTGTGGTTAAGCAACTTAGTTGCTAAACCAACTGATTCATTGCAAATAAGCTCTCCTTCACTATTAAGTAGACCAACACTTTTCGGAAATGCTGTTAAAAGTTGTCCAGCTACTTTACGGAAGATTGTTTGGGGAATATAGAAAGATGTTCGTCGCATATCGGAAACGATACAATGTACGAAATCCGTGGAACATCTACCCAAGGGTTTTCCTTCATTTAACAAACATACCAATTCTTCCGGCATTTTGTTTAAAGGGATTTGGTAATTTGAAAATAATTTTTCGGCAGTTTTGGTCCCAATATCAGATTTATCTGAATTGAGCGATGAAATCCTTCCGCTTGACATAGAAATGGTTGTGCTCAAAGGCGAAACGGGAAGTTCAACATATTGTATATTTTCGTTTTCAGAGGTATTTATCCATTTTATGATGTCACCGGAGTCATTAGCACTTACAGCGACGGGCTGTTGTATGACGCTTATTTCATTTAAATCTCTTTGTGAATGAGTGGTTGAGGAGACCCAATTGACATTTTCTGGAAGCAGCTGAAAAATATCATTTCTCTCGCCAAAAAATATCAAAACATCGACGTCGTCTACTTCGGTTCCATCACATTCCAGAACCAGCTTCGACCCTTGAATGCCTGCAGCGTTTGCTAAAATGAAAGAATAAACTTAAAATACTAAACATTTAATTTGAATATTTCTAAAGTTACCTTTTTGGATGATGGCTGATATATCTCCAGTAAACAAAAAGCTTTTTTTAATGATTCGATCAGCATCCCAAATTTTTACAACTAGCCGGACTGATGACATATTAAAGATATAATCTAAAGGATAAATAATATTTAATAAATAACAATTATTTATAATTAGAAATCTCACCAATAACATGGAATTGCCCATTGTAATGTGGCATATGTGGTTGGTCCAATTGTATGAATTAGGAAAGGAAAAGGATAGGAAAGGTCAGACGGACTAACTATTATGTCATTAGTATAAATATTTGTGACTTCATATAACCCTAATTTGTAATTATATACGATTGAAAATACATTTCCCTGAAAAGCTACCCGTGAAGTATTCTGATTTACTAAAATAGATTTAATAGTTAAACAGCTAACCGTTCCATTGATATTATTCGATATAGTTACAGACTGTCCTAAAGAGTATTTAATATTCTTAAATGTAATGGTAGTTGCTTGATATGGAAAACTGTTTGCAACTGACGCACACTTTGTATGTAAGAGCTTTGAGACAGTAAAATTACTTAAAAATCTTTGCCCAAATAGGGTTGATTGCAAAATTTGATGCCTTTCTGTTAATGATTTAGTTAAATTAATAAAATTTCTACTCTTTGCTGCTATTTGCTTGAAATACTGATGTTTGCTTTCAAATCTCATAGTTGAAAATTTGATTAAAGGTCCATATAATTTAAGCAGTAAAGAATAGTGTTGTATGTAATGATGTTTTCGTATTAGTTTATTACTTGGAAATAACGAAATTCGTAATTCCAAGTATCTGTCAATCAATCCTTCAATGTAATTAATTTGGGTTATAGTTATCGTATGCGATGAAATAATTTGAGTTATTTCCAAAAGTAATAGAATCATTTCAAGTACACTATCATTTGTATCTTTAATTTTGCCAATCATTACCAACGGTAGTAAAGTAAGTTGATAAAAGTTTTGCATTGCATGACCAGAAACCTTCTTACTATTATATTTTACTTCAGGAAAATTAACATTCAATTTTAGTTTTTTTGCTAACCGGGCACTTGTGATATTGAAATAGTCGTATGTAAACCAATTATGACTAACAAAGTAATGAATAGCTAAACATAAATCAAGAGGGATAACCCCTTCATACAAATCATGAGCAATACACGGAGGAAGACCAGTGCTTACATGAAAGAAATTTAATGCATTGAAACACGAATCTTTCTTAACTCCTCTACTAACATCTACATATTCTAAATTTAAAACATCTTCATTGTATGAGGACTTTGTTCTTAAATTTCTTCGTGTTCGAAAATTATTTTTAAATTCTGTTAAGGTTATATGGCAATATCTACAAAAATACTCTGCTAAACTAAAATTTTCAATATAACCACCAATCTGATGTAAACCTAAGTTATCGCCACAAATTGCTATCACTGAGCCTTTTAATGTTTTAGTAACATTTTCGTTAATAACAATTCCAATTTCTTCTAATAATTTTAAATCCGATATAACATTCTCAAATATGGCGTTAAATCCAAAAGTTTTTACATGTGATTCAGTACATAACAAACATAGCATTATGTTATTTATTTGAGATCTATTATGAACAGATAAATTATTAAGAACAAAATAAACACCTAACAATTTGTGTTTTGATTTGGCTGACCCCAGTGGGTTGCAAACCTCAAATCCGTCAACGTAAAATAAGAGTTCAATACGTTTTTTCTTATAAAAGAATTCGTTATTTTGATAAAAGAAAGCATCCTTGTAATCTTCAAGTTTCGAATAAGTGTTTTCCTGATTTGAATTAAACTGCAATAAAATTTCGTTGTCTTCCAAAAGTAATTTTAAAGTTTCCAATATTGGGATGTAATAGAAAAAGCACGGTTTATGATAATTATTTAACCCTAAATAGATTTTATGAGGTTTAACCATGGTATGCGAGGCAATATTTTGATTTCGTTTGTAAGTTGACAAAGAACTATTGGCTATTAAATTTAGTTTAGGCAGAATTGAAATCAACAGTTCGTTCTTCAAATCATTTTGACTATTACAACGTTCAAAACGCTGGTCTATAATATCACGAACTTGTGTCGTTAACAAATCTGAACAATGACCAAGTTTGTCAGAAATAACTGAAATTACACGTTCCGGGATATTATATTCGCTTTTAAGTTTTAATAATAAATCTGTAGTGACACTTTTAATATCAATAGCAGTTTCTTTAACTAACACTGGTTTTACAGGAAGGCAATTTTCTGTGTGACTATTTAATATTATTTGTTGTTCTGGTGTTGAACATTGAATATCTCTTGAAGGGTAACAACCGATTTCTTTCCTTAAAAACTTTATTTTATGAAATAAATTGATGTGATTTCGAAAGGTTTTTTCTTTTACAAAGGTTCTTAAACAACCAGTAACGGGACATTTGGTTTCAATACCATCTGAGTTTCGCAAATGATTCATCACATGACGCAACAAATCTTCTAGAATATCAAATTTAAATAAACAACCTTGTTTATCACAAACATAATTCCTTCCTATTTTCGTTATTCTTTTCGGATTATTTCTATGATTTCTATAAAAGTGTGATTGGTAGTTATAAAAATTATGCAACACTTTATCACAATGATTAAACAAACATTTGAAAATGGCGTCTTTATCTGATTTGTGAATCTTTAAATGAAAACTGTATTTAAGCAAGGACTCGCAAACTTTCCCACAATTTACGCAAACGAACATTACTGTAAAGTACCTATAGTTAAAAAGGGAAATATATTATTTTAGGAAAGAAGTATTCAGAACTCCACGATATCCAATTTGGTTCACTTATCGTATTCACACTCAGGTTGTTTAATTTGTTTTTCCTTGTTTAATTCGTATCCGTCGTATCTAAATTTGTAGGGGAACACGCGTTCTTTTAAAGTAAATTTTAATAATTATTAGTATATATACATACCTGTTCAATTCAAATCACTTTCACATACCACTAATTAACTATTAACTTACAAAATTTATTAATTTAATAATAATGTTTCAAATTAATTTCTTAAAATCCTTTAATATTTATTTTAATTAGAAACGACGTACAAGTTACAATATGTCTGCATTCCGTAAAAAATTTTTCTATTTTGATTAAATACTTAATGACATTTGACAAATTTATTAAATTCAAAATCATTTTCATGGTGTGCTAAAAAGTTGTATGAAATGTGAATTTTCATGGTGTGCTTAATAAAGGTATACTTTTTCAAAGTAAATCTGCGACAGTTCAAGATTATGTTAAATCAAATTACAGTATTTTTTTTTAACTAAAATTAGAGCATATGGAGTGAAGATATAAAATACTTTTATAATTTTAAATATATAATCAATTATTTATTTACAACTTTTCAAAAAATTTGTCATTCGTTTGACAAATATTATTGTTTCAGTATTTTTTGTTAAACGGTCGGAAATTTCAAATATTTTCAATTCTGCCATCTGAGAATCTTTTTCATGGTGGGGTTATGTTTTGGTTTTTACATTAAATAGTTTATACATCAAATAGCCTAGCATAAATTTCTTATAGAAATAATCGTGTAATTTAAAAAAATGTAACTGACACTGCGTTAAACAGCGAAATGCAAGCAATTTATGCATACCTGTTCTTATATTTTATTCATTAAATGAAATGATGAATGTGCTTGTGCGCATCATTTTCGTTATATTTCGGAATTTTTTCAACGAATGTCCATTGTAACATGCAATACTATGTATAATTGAATACTTATTCTATGATTATTAAATTTTTATAGTAAAATTACATGCAATATCATTTAGTATAAAATAACGGATCATTTTTTAACAGGAATTTGAACATGTTTTTGTAAGTGAAATTATCATTAACAAACCTTATTTAATAATGCGTCTCAAAACCAATATATTAACAATTTTTAGATGTAATTTTCAATTGGAACTTAAAATTACTACAAAAAGCGTGTAACTTTATGTCCAAAACATTGCAATTCTTATTTGTTATGGAAATTTACAATAAAAATGGATTATTGAACTATATTTCATGTAAAATTTAGTAAATTGTGTAATTATACATTATTTTTGTATTTGTATAAACAAAAGCATGTAAAAATTGCATTTAAAATTCAATTTTTTTTTTACTGTGTACTTTTTAGAAGGTTGGAAGTTTAGAATTTGCACGGATCACAAACCTTTAACTATAGATCAATTCAGTCCAAAACTGATCATAGTCGTAGTGACACTTGTATTATATATGTCAATTAACTACTGATATTAGACATATGAGCGGTAAAGATAATACAGTAGCGGATTGTTTTTCCCCCGTGAATGAGATGACACCATTGTTTTGTCGTCTGTTGATGGTACTTTTGATTACCAGTTAATTATATCGGCACAATAAGCGGACTTAGAACTTCAGAATTCACTTTCTGGTTCCGGACATCCTTCTAATTCAAACTACAAATTAGAGCTTTTTAAATTGCCTGGTTTGGAGATTTATTGCGAAGTTACTACTGAGCAGAACCGCCCATATATCGCAACTCCTCTTTGCAAGAAGATTTTTGAAACTTGACATAATGTCTCACACCCAGGGGTTCAAAAAACCCGTTAATTGATTTCTTGCTTGCCAGTGTTCAAAAGTGCATAGACACACTAAATCACCCTTAGGCGTGTTTCAAGTTCCTAATGTGCCAGTTTCGAACATATCCATATGGATATCGTTGGTCCTTTGCCAACTTCCAACAATTATAATTATATACTTACATGTGTTGATCGTTTTACTCGTTGGCCTGAAGCGTATTGTATGACTGATATATCAGCACATACCATAGCGACCACTTTTGTGCATAATTATGTTTCCCGTTTCAGTGTCCAGACGACAATCACAACCGATCAAGGAACCCAATGCGAGTCCAAGCTTCTTAAAGAATTAACTAAACATCTTGGCTCAAATCGAATATGCACCACTGCTTATCATCCTCAAGCAAATGGAATGGTCAAGCACTTGCATTATCAGTTAAAAGCTGCACTTAGGGCCCGAGGATATACTATCACTATGCAATGGATCTCCGAATACCAATTATTTTATTAGGTATTCGAGCCACGGTTAAAGAAGATTTGAACTGTTCACCGACAGAATTAGTATACGGTCAAACCATTAAACTGCCGGGCAAATTTTTCGTGGAAAATCCTCTACCATCTTAACCAACCGCGGATTCAGTGGTTGAACAATTGCGTAGCTGTATGCAAAATATCATCCTAACAGCAACAAGACATTCAAAACAAAACGATGTTTTTGTTCCTAAATCGCTGGAAAATTGCGAATATGTTTTTGTTCGAGTGGATAAAGCTAAAACAGGTTTACAAACCCCTTATGAAGGACCTTTTCAAGTTATACGGTGTTTGCGGAAACATTTTGATGTTCTTTACAATAACAAACAACAATAACAAACCGCTCGATTTTTATCTTAAATTCTTAAAATCTAAGGTTTTCTATCTGCGAAGGGGGTCATATAGCAGCTGAGCATTATTCATATGTTTATTACCCGGAGTTATTCCGCGTACATATGGCCTGTAGTAGCTGAATATTATTCAGAGCTATGCCATACCATACGGCCAGCGGTAGTCGAATATTATTCGTATGAAATACTCAGATATATGCTAGTATTTATATTGACCACCCAATGGATGAACGAAGTGTACGTGTACGCATTGGGTATAATAAAGTTTTCGGGCTATTACATTCGACCTTTTCAAGTTTCTTCTTCTTCACCCGCACGAATGCTTATATTAGAATAATTTCTTTTAAATGTTGTCCGCGACTGGCTGTTAGATGATCCATACTATGAGTTCAATTTTCCAGCACTCTTTCGAGCATTTCGGCCGACATTCCGTTAATTACGCGTGTTATGATCGCTTCTAATGTAGGAATCGAATGTGGTTTATCGAAGTACTACAAGTAATTTAACGGCGTCAAATCACAAGATCTTGGAATTCACCGGTCCCTTTCTTGATATGATGTTGTCATTAAAATTAACTTATAATAAATCGATGATTTGGCCTGCTGTGTGGCATGTTGCACTTGCATTATTCTGTTGAAACTACAAGTCGGCTACACCAATATCTTAAATTTTTGGAGGTAAGAGAAATTTTAAATATGAATTTCAACAAACTAAAAATTCATTGATCATTGCTTTGTAGTTTGCGCCATTGACGTTTACAAGCTGTTCTTCCGCATTTTTAAAGAAATAAGGTCTGATGATGCCACCTACCCATAAACCGCACCAAACAGTGCATTTTTTTATGATGAATTGGAAACCCAAACGCGACAATTTTGTTTGTTGACGCATCCATTCAGTTAAAAAGGAGCTTCATCGATGAACACAATTTTTTGATAAAACACGGATCAATTTCGAGCTGAAACGCCCATAAACCAAATCGATGAGGCCAAGGAAGGTCAACCAGGTTCAATTCTTCAACAAGCTGTATTTTGTATGCCTTCAAACCAAGTACTATTTTAAAAATACGCCACAATGTGCTATATGACAAACCCAGAGCTTGAGGAACCGACGAATTGATTCATTGCGACCTTCACGTGCCCTTTCAGCTACAACGCGCAGCAATTTTCACATTAGATCGACTTTTGTACGCATTTTAATCGGGTAATAAATATCCGATAAGTTAACACGGCTTACATATGGTATGTATACATATTATTATTTATTTTTATGATATTTTTATTAATGATTATCAAATCAAGATAACAGTTTACATTCTTATTCAAACAATAGTTTATTATAGAGTCGTAAATTGGGTTTTTCAATTTGAGGTTTTGAGTTAAATTTACGAATTTTTTAATTTACTCCTTTTACAAGAGATTTGGGCAACATTCGGCAATATAGGTGAAATGTGTCCATATATGGAGCATATTATCCATATGATGCGATCCCCTAACGGAGACCGTGGATAGTTGTAGGTAATACCACTTTTTCGTTTTGGGGTTCTCCAGAGTTGAAATTCTGCGATCGCAACTTTTACCAAATGGTCGCATCGGTTATCAATATTTTTAAAACATCTATTTCAGCATAGAAATCTGCAGACGGTGCTTTGGTGGTGCGCATCAATATTTGCAGACTGACTTACTGGCAAAAACGTCTTCACTTCGAACTGGACCTTAGTTGTCACCGATGGAGTTACGCCTTCGTCAATTCTGTATTGTGGTTCCAAAATGGATCCTGTGAATTAAAACATCTCAGAACTAGCATCCCAAATGCCGGAGCCCCTCAGGGATCAGTTTTGTCACCAACTTTGTTTGTGTTATACATCAATGACCTTTTGGATAACACTGTGAACCCTATCCACAGTTTTGCCGATGATGCAACATTGCACTCTTCTATTTCATTAGATAGAGCCTACTCCTTCAGAGTTAAATGATAAACGGCTGGAAGTTATCACTTCGTTTAATTCCGATTTGAGTACAATATTTGAGTGGGGAGTAAAAAATCAGGTCAAATTTCTCGCGTAAAAGAAGTCACAACGAATACCCTTTTGTGGTAGAAGGCCACGTTCTCGTGGGTTGTGACTCAATTCGTCTGCTTGGTGTTCAGATTAGCAACAATTTAAAAAGTAATGAACACATTACGGAATTGGCCAAATCAGCTTCACGTAAACTCGGGTTCCTCAATAGATGCAGACGGTGTTTTAGATCGCGTCAGGTTCTCCAGATATATAAAACCTTTCTTAGACCGTGTATAGAATATTGCTGTCAAGTTTGGGAGTGAACATATGGTATTGCTCTCCAGTTGCTGGATAGAGTTCAGTGTTGTGCCATTCGAATAGTACTAAACTCCATACGAAAGATCTATAGTATTAATAAATGGTAAATGTTCTGGATAATTATAGGAGAAAATACCAACATTTGTTACGCCAGGACGGGTAACACGAGGAACGGGCAATGCACATCGGTTTACGGTGAAGTTATGCCGAAACCTCGAACTGAAGGTGCAAAGCCCGAATTCATTTCTCAAACATCCAGGAATAAAATGCACAAGTTTAAGGCAACCTTTACTTGAATGACCACACGTTAAGTGTAGGAGCTCTGACAGTTACAAGGAGCTAGGACTGTCTATAAGTTCGCCCTGCACCCAATTAAACCTTAATTTAAAAAAACTATTAACATAGTCGCCAAACAAGAAATTATGGATCAATGGCAGGCACGGTGGAAGATCATTCACTACAAACGGTGTAAGCAGCTGCCCTGAGGAGCGTGTTGATCGAGTAACGTAGCTGATAAACACCATGAGTACCATGATAATGGCGATATTACGCCAAAAACTGAAAGAATAACATGATGTGTACTAAACATTAATTGAACAAAATAAATAACTATCAAGAACATGGAACTGCGACGCCTGAAGTTATGCACGTTTTGAGATTCCGGTCGTATATAGAAACGGAGGGTAACATTTGTTGTGGTCAGAGTTCGAACTAGCATCCATGAGGGTTGTATAATTCGAAAAATTTAACTCAACACCGTAAAATAAAAAAGTGGTATTAACAAGTATTCACAGTCTCTGCGTTTGGAGATCGCTTCATATGGATAATATGTCATTTCACCTATATTGCCGAATGTTGCCCAAATCTCTTGTAATAGGAGTTAATTAAAAAATTCGAAAATTTAACTCAAAACCTCAAATTGAAAAACCCAATTTGATATACATATATGATAATATGAACTTCTTGTTTAGGTTTTTCAATAGTTTGTTGCATATTTATTGATTTATTTAAAATATATTCGTGATATTAGTTCATTTTTATTATTTCAGCATTATATTTTAATATTTTATAAATCGTTCTATTTTTAATTTATAAAGCTATCTACAAAGTCAATATTTAATCTTAAAAAGGAGATAGAATTTATATTTTCTATATAAAAACATCAACCGAATGAAAGAGATGAATATAGTATTATCTTCTCGAAATTACTCAAGATTTTCTAATAAGAATATCGTTTGAGTGATACTTATGCATATGTATGTTTTTTGATATTAACAAATTTTGTTAGAAACTTCACACCGGTAGAAAATTGTTTGGTTTGAGATTGAGCGTATACTCTCACATCATCTTTTTTTCTCTTGATTTTATATTGTCAATAAACTCTAATATATGGCATATGTCCTTTTGAATATACTCTTCATCATCTTTGTCTTATTATTTCTATGAATAATATTTTATTGAAATAAATTCATTTATTTACTTAAAGGTGTAAATGGATAGGATTTCTTTAGTGACATGCTTAAGATTGGATGGGTATTACTTGGTCGGTGGTCTTGACCAGTGGGTTTGTTTACTTTAGTAAGCTACTACTTTACACTTTTTTTTTAAACTTTGTGAAACTTTTGGAGCTCTGCTGAGTGTCCTCCAGGATTGTGGTAACGTATCTAAGATTACCGTGGTTGGTTGGCTTGTGCTTCTCCTGTCATATCATATCATTTTAGATGGGGTTAATTGAGAAGATAATGAATCATAAAGTTAGAAAAAATGATATTAAATATAAGCAATAGCTGATAATGTTGTTTGTAGCTTAGATGTATACCTCAGAGGGGAATTTATTTGAGAGGATTATATCGATAATTTATTTGAAATTTTGTTTAAGATTATTAAGATTTTTTAAAACATAATAGAGAACTAAAAGGATAGCTGCTGGGATGGTATTTATGATCAAACGATTCTCTTGCTTAAAGAAAAGTACAATTACTATATAACTAATAAATCAATAAATATCTTGAATCGTTTGAATCGCTTACCATAGTAGTAACTATTCAGATAAGGACCATAACAGTGTAATAATGAACTACTCATATAACTAATAATGGTATGAATGGAACTGAATTTATAATATCCCAATATAAACAGACAAGAGTGAATGACACATAGGTAGCTAATAATGACAACAATATACCGATTTATTTATAATTTTACACAAGTACATAATTGAGCCTTAATAGATCATTATAATATTTATATTGATGTCGGGTCATTAAGACGTAACAACCATCGCGTAAAGAACAACCATCGCGTAAAGGTGGTGGGATGGAAAAAGGGAGTACAATAACTAACAGCATATGATGAGATGACCCAAATAAAAGTCAAATGCTCCAGTAATAACTGTTATAGACATTTACATATATATGATGAACCTAGAACATTCCTATCCTACCCAACTAACAATAATTAACAAAACTAACAAATTTAAATATAAATGTGAAAATGATTATACTAACAATTTGTAAATTATAATTTACTAATACATATTGTCGTTAGCAGTGACAATTGCAGTGTATTATCATCATAGTCGTTTTTGTGATTAATATTCCTTTTCCTAAACCTTACATGTTGAGATACAGGCAGGTCCTGGGCCCGCATAATTTTGGAATAAATAATTCTCACATATCTATTTGGAACTCTGCTGAATATACTCCAGGATTATGGTAACATACCTAGGATCACCGTAACTGTTTGGCTTGTACTTCTCCTATCATATCATATCATATCATTACTGGAAAAGATCGTGCAGAGTTTCAGATCTCGTACAATAAAAGATGTCAAATTATTGAATAATGTTATACATTTTCAAATCTTCCTCGCTCATGTTTTTAACTCAGTAAACACGTATTTTTTTTTTAATTAGTCGCTGGTCATATAGTGATGATAACAGTCGTTCTAATTTACGACTTTATAATAAACTTTATATTTGAATGAAATTGTAAACTATTATCTTGATCTGATAATCATTAAGAAAAATATCATAAAAATAAATAATAATATACATATCATATATAAGCCGTTTTTATTATATTTTTTTTCGGATATTTATTACCCGATAAAATGCGTACAAAAGTCGATCTAATGTGAAAATTGCTGCGCGTTGTAGCTGAAAGGGCACGTGAAGGTCGCAATGAATCAATTCGTCGGTTCCTCAAGCTCATATGGGTGTGTCATATAGCACATTGTGGCGTATTTTGAAAATAATACTTGGTTTGAAGGCATACAAAATACAGATTGTTGAAGAATTGAACCTGGTTGACCTTCCTTGGCCTCATCGATTTGGTTTATGGATGAATTTGATACATAAATCAAATTCAGAGGAAATAAATTGTCACATGTACGTTAAATGTTTGTTAAATATTTTGGTCATTATAGTAATGTGATTTACAAAATTAATCTGCTTTAAATTATATAAATTGGTCATTATAAATGATAAAGAATTATCTTAAAAAAAAGGAATGTATTTGCTAGTAAATTTTGGTAAAAATATTCGCACACTGTCACAGTACGTTATTTGGAATGCGTGATATACAGGGTGGGGAAAATGTTCCGCTACCATTTTAATTGCGCGCCATCTTGGTTATGTGACATTAAGCACAGTTTTGCTTTAACCATTGTGTTGTGTAGGGATTATAATTTTCTAATGAATAAATATATGCCACAAGAACGAGCAGAAATAGTGGCAATATTTATTGAAAATAATCGTTCCATTATTGCCACTCAGCGGAAATTGCGTCAAATATATTCTAATCGTCCAGTGCCTCACAAAACCACAATTTATCGTTTACATGCGAATTTTAGACAGTATGGTACGACAGCAAACAATTACGATTTTTGAAAACTGATTTGAAAATGTTGAGTGATCTTGATCAACGAATTGAGTACAGAAATGCTATCCTAAGGTTGTCTGGTGAAATTGAAGATTTTTCGTCTAAATTAATAATGAGCGATATTCATTTCAGCCCATTTTCATCTCAGTGGTTCAAATAATTCATTAAACATCATTGCATCCACTTAAAACAACTGTATGGTGCTGGCTGGAAACATAATTGGTCCCTATTTGTTTGAAAATGGCCAAGGTATTGAAGTTTGGTACCAAGCCATGAAACGAATTTTCCTTGTGCCTGAAATGGAAGAGCAAGGACTTGAAGTCATATGGTTTTAGCAAGATGGGGCACATAGATCTGGCTGGCCATGCTTGTGATTTAGTAAAGCCAGCCAGATCTCCGGATTTAACAGCACCAAACTTTTTCTTATGGGATTTTTTAAAATCAAAAGTTTATGTGAATAAGCCTCAAACGATTCAACATGTTAAACGTGGTTGTGATAAAACTGACCCTTCAAACTACCGGTCAATATCAATTGTGTCAGCCGAGGCTAAAGTTTTTGAGAAATGCATTAACCAACAACTTGTAAATTATCTTGAAATTAATAAAATAATTTCAGATAAACAATATGGCTTCCGCGAAATCCGCTCCACATCCGATCTTTTGACGTGTGCTACAAACAAATGGAATCTCGCCCTTGAGCAACACGGAGTAGCCCTGCAATCGCTTTGGATATAACCAAGGCTTTTGACAAGGTTTGGCATGAGAATCTGTTTTGTTAACTTGTGGCGTACGGCTTGGATTCGATGCCCATCAAGTGGATAAATTGCTTTCTCAATCACCGAAAGATCAACGTTGTGCTAAATGGCAGATCATCAACGACACACTCCCCATATGCCGGAGTTCTTCAGGGATCAGTTTTGTCACCTACTTTGTTTTTGTTATACATTAATGACTTGTTGGATAGCACTGTAAGCCCTATCCACAGTTTTGTCGATGATGCAACATTGCACTCTTCTATTTCATTCGAGGTCGAGCCTACTCCTTCACAGTTGAACGGTTTACGGCTGGAAGTTGTCACTTCGCTTAATTCCGATTTGAGTCAAATTTAACGAGAAAATAACACAAATATGCACGTTCTCGCGTAAAAGAAGTCGCAAAGAATACGCTTTTGTGGTAAAAGGCCACGTTCTCGTGGGATGTGACTCAATTCGTCTGCTTGGTGTTCAGATTAGCAACAATTTAAAATGGAATGAACACATTATCGCATTATACAAATCAACTTCACGTAAACTCGGGTTCCTCAATAAATGCAGACGTTTTTTTAAAATCGCATCAGGTTCTCCAGATATATAAAACCTTTATAAGACCGTGTATAGAATATTGCTGTCAGGTTTGGGGTGGAGCATATGGCACTGCTCTCCAGTTGCTGGATAGAATTCAGGATAGAACCATCCGAATAATACGAAACTCCAAACTTACAAAAAATGTAGACAGTATGCAACACCGCAGAGATGTCGCAGAACTCTGCGTATTCTGTAGATTAATAAATGGTTAATGTTCTGCAGAGTTAATGGGGATAATACAACTTGTTACTCCAGGACGGGTAACACGAGGAACGGTTATTGCGCATCGGTTTACGGTGTAGCTGTCGAAACCTCGAACTGAAGATGCAAACGTGAATTTATTTATCGATCATCTAAGAAGTGGAAATCGTTGGTCGGTTTTCAGTTTCCGTTGAAATATAAAATACACAAGTTTAAGGCCGGCTATCAACCTTTACTTAAAGTATCGCGCGTTGGGTGCTACTTAAACTTACGAAAAAAAGACAAAATTCGTCACGAAATTGAAGAAATTTAGTCTGAGATGTTGCAGGATGGCATGATAATGCCTTAAAAGAAGTGAAAGTTACATAGTGAATCGTGGTTACCATTTAGCCAATATAATTTTCCAATCATAACGAAAATAAAATGTAAAGACCAAATCAACTTTTTATGTAAACCAAACCTACTTATCTTTTCTTTGAGCAAAGTTATAGGCGATCAAAATGATAGCGGGACTTTTGCCCCACCCTGTATATGTTTTAAATCAAATTAGCTGATATAATTTAAACTAGTGTTGATCTTGATATATGGTAAGGTATTATAAAAAAAAACAAAAAATAAAACAAATTGTTAGACTTCTCTAACTTCTTCCTATAAATGAATGCATCTTAGTCTATCATAAACCTCACAAACGCATTTAAATTGTTGTTGTAGTTTGCAGTAGTACTACTATCTTATTATATTCAATGTGCCATTTGACACATGCACTCTTACGTCTGACTCAACCCGGTTTTTTCCTTGTCTATTACTTCGGTTGTCTATAAACTAATTTTGGAGTGGGGATTTCTCGAGCCACAACTTTCGACAAAAATTATTTTTGACTCATGTGAGTTTCGCACTAATACATACAAAAACCAATAAAAATATTTTATAAGGTTCAAATTTTTTTTATTGTTTTCGACTCAACATTTTCATTTTGCATTTTGAATAGTGCAGATGAAATAGAAAAATATGTTTATGTATGACGAATTTTGTTTTTCAGATGACGTGTTTTTTCACAGAAAATAAATTTAAAATATATTGATTCGTAAAATAAAAAGATTTATTTATTTATAATAATGTAATTTATTGTAATGGAATTCATTGATTTATTATAATATTTTTTTATTAATAAAAAATATTATACATATATATTGATGTTTCTAAAAATGGTAAAACGTTGGAATGATGAAAATATCTAAATACATATGTATATAATATAATGGGTTATTAAAAAATATACTCGTACATGTTCCTGTCAAAATGAAAAACAAATCGTGTTAAAAATTTTTCGCCATTTGGTTATAAAATGAATTTTTTCACCATTTGGTTATACGATGTTCTTTCGACCAAGTATTTATTGATAATGAAATATTTTCCACACACACATAGACAAATATGAAAAAAAACTCAGCTACACGAAAAAACGAAATTGACGCAAGAGTGCCAGTGTTAAATGGCACAATTAACGGTTACATGTTCGAAATAAATAAATAATAAATATAATAAATAAGTGTATAAGCACAATTAATTTATAAATAATTCAACAAATACATAAACAGGGATGTTGAGCTTTATTTACGTTGCCCGAATCATAACCCCCACACAAATTTTTAATTACACTTTGCTATCTTATCTTTATTTTAAATTTCTATTGAAATAATTTTCTTTTTGTTTTATATCTAAAAGAATTTTATTATTTTTATTATTCGTGTAAAAAATCCATCGCATTCAGTATAAAAGATCAGTATAACATCCATCTATAATTCAGTATAAAATATATTCTTACTCATAACGCAGTAATAATGGCAGAGGTATGTTAAGTGAAAACTTTTAGTTTATTATTGTAAATATAAATAATTAAATAATTTTGCCATATTATATGGTCTCATTTGCATACGAGATAAAGTGTTATTAAAAGTGATAAGTGCTCCACAATTATATTTTATAGAATTTTGAAATTTGTATGATTAAAATTAATATTTTAAAATCATTATTGATAAGTTTTTAATATGATTATTGATTTGAATAGACAATAGCGAAGTTTAAAATCAGTTTAAGTCCCTAAAAGAACAAGATCTGAGTTGTTTTCTATGAACGAGTAGAATAAGTGCTCTAGTGCATAAGACAATTTCCAGAAATATAATTTCACCGTTATTATTTATAACTCAGTCTTAGTCATTATGCTTTGATAGCAAACTATATAATATATAATGTATGTGTATGTGGAATTACAAATGGGAAATTAATGAACACTAAATAACAATAAACATATAGAAAATAATTTCATTTTAATCCACGACTTCTTATTCCCTTTGTATCCTCGACTAAACGCTTTAAAAAAGAATAACTCATATACCCTACACATTCTCTGTTGACATTACCATACGCTTGGGATTGTCCACCCGTTTCTATATAACATCAGCAGATGTTGACGTTCGGTAAAGCCCGTAGTGATTTTAAACCTTTTCAACATAGTCGTTTCTTCTTAGTTTAACTTAAGACCCTTAGCCAAATTGGGTACGTTTGATTGCGACGAAATCTCGTTCTTCATATACGACTGATGATTTCTTTTTATTTTTGTTATAAGTTCTTTTATATTCGTCCTGGATATTCAAGATTTGTTCCTTGACTACCGCGCCTACATAGTTTGGCTGACCTAAGAAATTGGAATATCTCTCTTCTTCCAATAATTTCGTTATTTCAAGTTCTTCTATCCGTCTCATTGGTTTTCCAATTAAATGCTTCGATAGTAGGTACTATTCAAACAGCTTTGAACATTACTGACATCTTTATACAACTTCGCGAGTGGCTAGTTAAAACATTAATTATCGTCTTGAGAATATTATCACCTATCCGTTATTTCTAAAGACTTGCGTCGTTATCAAATGCAGTATAATGTTTTAACAATAATTTATAAAATCACCAAAAGTAAAACCTCCTTGATCACTTATTATTCTTTCTGTATTACCCAAAATGCTTTTGTTAAAATTACAGCTCAGACTTATTTTGATTCCATTGTGATGTTCAATCTCATAAGTATACTTCTCAAGTAATAACGCCCTTTCGTGGCAGAGAAATTATAGCTCGCATCCGTATGTAGTTTAGTTTCCGCAGCTTGTCTATATACACACAACACTGGACCTTGACAAACTTCTTTTTTTAGCGTTTCAAAAGCAAACTTTTGTCTGGATCAAACACAAATGTCACATTTTTTTAAAACAATTCACTTAACGATCTTGCTTTTATAAATATTCAAGAATTAACTTTCTCATACAACCTGTAAATCCTAAGAAACTCTGAATCGGTTTATTGGTGTGCGGCTCTGGTAAATGTTCAACAGCCTTCACTTTCGTATTCGACGGCTTTATATTACCATTCTCAATTATGTGACCCAAATACTCTACTGAAAAGACCACGAATTTACATTTTCTCCAAGTTATTTGAAATCCGAACTCTTTGGCCTGCTTTAAAATTTGTCTCAACTTCAGCTCAGCTATACACTATAGGTTGTGGTTTAAATTATAATATCGTCCGTATATAATACAATACCTCCACTTTCCAGAAAAGGTCGAAAAATACAAACAACATATCTCATAAAAATCGCAGAACTTATACACAATCCATAAGAAACTTTTAAAAATTCATACTGGCTGTTATGCGACACAAACGAAGTGTCTTTCCTTCTATTGATAAAAATGCGTTTGTGCTAAAAACCTGTGTGCTAAATACGTCTAAATCGTCTTCAATTATTCAACCAGTACAACTAATCATTAGTTGCTTTTCCATCTACCAACTGTTGTTATCCGCTTGTAGTTCGGTTCTTATCTTTGATAAATTCTCTATTGTTAATTTAGTAAAGATAAGGCCCAAACTACTAGCGGGTACTAGCGGTTGGTAAATTAGAAAGCGACTAAAGGAAAACCGTCCACGGTAAAAACAGAAAGCTGAAATGACAGTCACCGAAGAAAGTAAAACCTGTCATTAAAAAGATGGAAACCTAACAATTTACGTATCATAATTTTGTAGTAATACCGAAATTAGTTTCAAAAAGGATTTTCTGTATGCCAAAGAGCAAGCTTTTAGGGGATAAAAATTCCACACACGGAAGGATCACCATTGCAAAATTTCGGTTGATGTTACTTTTAAATAAATCACTTTAAAATAAAATAATGATTTCTTGTTTTTTTTTTCGTTCCAGACTGTAATAAAGATTCGCTATTTAGACATCGGCCCCGAATACAGTAAGGAACAAATTGAAAAAGTATTATATCCAAAAGACAAAAGTGTTCTTTTAAACGATGATGGAAAAAAATTATTTCGGATGTTTGTCATGAAAAGCGAACCAAAACGAACACCAGATGTTATTGAATTTTTGGATTTACATGAATTGTGTCAGGATATGTTAGGAAAGCCAACGGAATCTAAATATGAAGAAATTAAAGATAAATGTTCGAATTTGAATGTGAAAGTCGATTTAAAATCTAATTTAGATAAAAAGGAGTGCATGGAGGCTATTCAAGCGGAATGTTTCAAACTTATAGAAGCAGATCCTTTGTATTTTAACTTTAAAAAAGATCTAACAGATTTCTATGAAAAATTTTAAGAGGTTAAGATGTGTAATTTTGTTTAATAAAACTGTTTAATCACAGATTTGAGCATAAATATAAATAAAAGCTTACCATTGCTTGAGTAATAACTCATTGTTTGAACATAAATAATGCTTATAATTTTTTTACGGTTTTTACAGACTATTGTTGGCCCGTATCGTGTCAACAATCTGACTCCATCGGTTTCGACCACGAGCCAGCGCTTCATTCTGTTCATATCTGTTTGGTATTCCTAAATATTCAAGCGCATGCCATAGTCTCTCTCGATTGATCGAGATGAGGTTGCTTGAAATCTATATAGGAACACCTGGTGTACAGCGCAAGATGTTTCGTAATACTTAGAAACAAGCATCCGAAGCGAAAAAACTTGATCAGTGACTGACCGATTTGGACAGAATCCTCCTTCATAGACACCTATAATATCCTCCGCCAGAAGAGTAATTCTTCCCATAAGATAATGTATGACAGTAACTTGAATGCTGTGCAAATGAGAGCTATACCGCGTTCATGCTTCTTGAATAATTAGAATAACGCGGCTACTTTCCATTCTACAGGCAAAACTTCATTTCGCGATTCCAATCGAACAAGACTCCTCATATAGGGTCGATCCTCCAGAGGCCAGAAAAATGTTTACGCCATGTATCGATGTTGATCGTGATCATAAGGTATGGTGCAATTCGGTGATTCCTGTAAAGAAATCACTGAGTTGTTGTACTCTTAAGACCTTAGCATTCCACCATTCGCGCTACTTCTATCTACAAATACGTTTAGTTGTCCTCCTAGCAAGAACTGCTTTATGTTTTCCTTCTACTGTAAACCGAGTCTGCGCTTCATTGTGGGCTATACTTTGATGCTCAACAGCACGACGAAACTCCTCACCAAACTCATGTTTGGGCGTATTTTTCTCTATACCTAGAATGTGATGGGCAACATGAACAACCGACGTTTTCAATACTCCCCAGACACTGTTTATTTTTTCAGATTTGTAATAAGATCTCAAAATGCTATTGCTGACAAGATCTTGATATTTTTGTTAAGTTTTTTCATGTATCAAACCTTCACAGGAGATCGCAAATTCCCCTGTTCGCCCGGACTTGTACGAAAATTTCCATTGTATAGCTTTGCACTTTACAGTGACAACCCAAGCCCACTCTTTGGAAATCAACATATGGTCAATTTGGCTTCGGCATTAAAGTCACCAATCACTAATCTGACATCGTGCTCAGGTATAGAGCCCATCAGATTATCCAAATTATTGTAAAATATGTCTTTATCTTGGGGTTGGCTTACATCAGTGGGCCCATGTATACAGACGATTAACAGGTTGGCTAATCGCAAGTGCAAGCGATGCACGTATTATTTTTAACATTTATTGTTATTTACAGATGCGGGTCGTCAGCCCAGCGATCCAACCAGATTTAGCTCTAGGGGTCTATTATGAAATATTCGACGCGCGTATTTTTTCGGCAATGTCGACCAATCCGACAACGTCGAAAATAGCTATTATGAATAATTATTTGACAACATCGAAAATATAAATCTCACAAAGATTTCATAATAGAAGATTACACAATAGCATGCATTCGACGATGTCGAGTAAAAAACGCGCGTCGAATATTTCATAATAGATCTCCTGGATACTGTGGTGGTATTGTATGGGTCTTTCGATGTCTCGTTCGAATTATTTACGAAATATGGATGGCCCTACCCACAGGTTGCCAAATTAGGGATTTCATACTGTTCATCATTACATTATGAGATCTACAGTGTTCTATTCTTAGACACGTATACAGTTCACCGATCTATTCCACTACAACCACCAGAACAAGTCAGAACAAACCCACATATGAAGAAATTGAAACTAAAAGCTGATATTTATTTATTATATATATATATATATATATATATATATATATATATATATATATATATTTATATATATATATATATATATATATATATATATATATATATATATATATACATATATATATATATACATATATATATATATATATATATATATATATATATATATATATATATATATATATATATATATATATATATATATATATGTATATATATATATATATATATATATATATATATATATATATATATATATATATATATATATATATATATATATATATATATATATATATATATATATATATATATATATGTTACGGTTAAAGCCCAAAATGCGGCGAATGTCCGAATTTACCGGTAAATGTCCGAATTTACAAAAATGTATGTTCAATCTACATTTACCTACAAATTTAGACTATATTAACATTAACTCTTTAATTATTTTTATTAAGAAATGATTTTATAGCAGACCCTAGAATGATTTCGTAGTAGACCCTAGAATGATTTCCTAGAATTGTAAAGGCTAACGGCTTCGCTAGCTCTCACGGGCACGCGGGAGGTCGCTGCGCTCCGCCCCGCTTATCCTTGCGAGGGGCTTTAGATTTCAACTTCGATGGACGTAGGAGCCGGGATAAGCAAACATGTCGCACTGCGTGCCGCATGTAGGAACGGATTATATAGAATCGATTAATGGATTTCGGTACACTTCGGTTCACATTTTTTGTAAATTCGGACATTTACCGGTAAATTCGGACATTCGCCGATTTCGGGCTTTAACCGTAACATATATATATATATATATATATATATATATATATATATATATATATATATATATATATATATATATATAAGGGTCCGCCATCTAAAGTTTTTTCTTCAACTTGTGCTTATTTCGTGAATGGTAACACTTAGCCCATGTCTGATTTGACAGATAATCAGTTTTATAGTTCAGCTGAACGAATATGGTTGTGTATACGCTTGAACAACGCTGAGAAATATTGCGACATTACTTTGAAAATCATGGTAATCTTGCAGAATGTGTGCGAAAATTGCGTACGGATTTTGGAAAAAGAGAAGCACCGTCAGCTCCGTATGTTCGTTATCTTGTGAAAAAAGTAAAGAAACTGGCATCCTCATCGAAAAACCAAAGCGTGAAAAGCCAAAAACAGTGTGTACACCCGAGAATATTGATACTGTGGCAGAATCAACATCAATTCACCGTCGTTCTCAACAATTGAACATTTCGGAGACATCATTGAGACGAATTTTGCATAAAGACCTTGGTATGACGCCATACAAAGTCCAATTGGTTCAGGAATTGAGGCCAACTGACCATCCAATGCGTTTTCGCTTCGCTGAGTGGGCCTGTGATCGACTTACAGAAGATGCCAATTTTGCCAAAAAAATCATCTTTTCGGATGAAGCTCATTTTGATCTTGGCGCGTATAAGTTAAAAAAGCAAAATTGTCGCATTTGGGGCACGGAAAACCCGCACGCATACATTGAAAAGCCGGTACACCCAAAACGAGTCACTGTTTGGTGCGGATTTTGGTCCAGAGGCATAATTGGGCCATTTTTCTTCGAAAATGAGCAAGTAGTGGCCGTTACAGTCAATGGCGATCGTTATCGGGCCATGTTAAACGTATTTTTTGAAGAGGAGGATATTGGCAACATTTGGTTTCAACAGGACGGCGCTACGTGCCACACAGCTGAAGCTACATTCGATGTTTTGCGCCCTGTTTTTGAAGATTGCATTATCAGTCACAGAGCTGATGTCGTTTGGCCACCACGGAGCTGTGATTTGACACCGTTGGACTATTGTTTGTGGGGTGCCCTCAAAAATAAGTGTTACGCCGACAAGCCAGAGACAATTGACGCTTTAAAGGACAATATTCGTGAAGCAATTGGTGAAATACAGCTGCACACAATCGATAATGTGCTTAAAAATTGAACCGATCGTGTAGGCTACTGCATGGAAAGCCGAGCCAGTCATTTGAATGAAATTATTTTCCATTATTAACCGGAAGGATTGTACTTTTAAATACAAAAAAGAAATTTGAAAAAATATTCAGTAGTTTTTTTTATAGCATTTTCAAAAAAAAAAAAAGTTATTTGGCGGAACCTTTATATATATGATTCATTTCATCTCTATTACTTTCAAAAATATATGTTCATACATAAAATCTCTTTCAAAAATATACATACATATGCATTTCCTTTCCTATTTGCATTTTATAGTTTGATTTTGTCTTTAAACTCTCATTGGGCAAATCGCAAAGTGCTACATATTTGAGTAATTAATATGCATTATTATTTTTTCTTTTAGCTTTACGATTTTATTAAAATAATTTCGTAGTAATGTTGTCTCTTATTTTCGTGATATACAAGAATAGTGGGCATATTACGAAAATCACTTGCTGGTATAATTTGGTCTCTCCTTTTTAACATAGGAACTAATTTTAAGGTGAGATGAAAGTCGCAGAAGCTGACAAATAAAATGAGTAGGCCCAATTTAAATGTCTGTGTACAAATAAGAGACAATACGAAGAGAAAAAAATATTTTGAAATTTTATTGTTGTCCTACAGTTACGCAGAAGGCTTTGAATTAGTCTATCCCGTTTTATATGTCTGCTTCTGCAAAATTCGTTGAATGTAAACCAGGCTTTATGCTACTACTCCAATTTTAAACGAAACTTTCAACCACATTAAAAATTATGTTCTCAAATGTATCAATGCCGTATATAATGACTGCGTTTATGCAGAAATTAAAGATTTTCTTTACTTTTCCATTCAAGCAGAAACTACTGATGTCTCAAACAAAAGTTAATTTGTGTTCATATTTTGATTAGTTTCTAAAGATCGTATTAAAACAGGAGAAGTCGTCGAAAGATTTATTTCTTTTGTAGAAATCCAAGATCGTTCAGCTAATGGATAAGCTGTAAACATAAAATATTACCAGTGATAAAATTACTGCTCAAATTTACGACGGTGTTACAGTTATGAGTGGAAATAAAGGTGGAATGCAAATCATATTAAAACAGGATTTTCCTTACGTATACTTTGTTTACTGTTATGCTTCAAATTTCGTCGTTCAGGCCGTGTGCGCCAAACAAATATCAGAACTGCGTATTTTTTGCCAATTTATATGGGATACCATCATTTTTTTCTGTATCTCTTAAAAAATAAGTCAGTTATTACAAATCTGTGACAAAACGCTACCACGGCCAAATTACACGACATGGAATTTCCAGTCGTACATTTAACGTAGTGTATGAAAAAGTGGAAGAGATAAAAATGCATGGCAGCCATTCAGAATGGCACAGCTTCGGATATAAGAACGATTCGCGAAGTGGTTTTATTTTATTATTAAACGATTTAAAGTTTATTACGTTTTAAAGATTTTTTTCTCGTGTTGTGCCTCAATTTGACATTTTATATAACATCCTGAAAAAACGAACGAGTGATACGATTTGTGTTTAAACAATTAATTAATTTTTTAACGATGAGTAAAATAAACTTCGAGATGAAGTTTATTTTACTCTTTATAGTATATTGTATGTAAATGGAGAGAGGAGTAATAGATCGCGCGCAACAAAATAAATACATTAATAATAATAACGAATTTTAAAAGAATTGTATGACGTAATACGAGAGCTTGTTAACGAAAAGGTTAGCAACGCAGAATATTTAGTAAATTATATATCGTAAATAGTAAATAGTAATCAGTACTTTTAGATTGCACAAAGATTAGGCTTTATGCTCTAAATGTTTCTTACCTGCTGCTAAATACAATAGCCAAATTATATCCATTTTTAGATAAAGAACGCTTGAAAACTAAACTACAGGCAGTTTATCAGCGAACAATGATTTTTCAGTCCGCAAAAATATTTGTGAGCTAGTCAAAACGATTTATAATAACAATTTAGAAAAAATACTCGAAGAAGTTATTCGCCTTTCGATAATAATAATAACCATACCGATGTCGACCGCAGTATCATAACGATGTTTTTGAAACGTTGAAACGACGTGTAAAATCTTATTTAAGAAGCACAATGAGGGACGAATCATAGAACAAATTAACAGTATATTCATTTAAAAGAAATTTTATAGAATTTTGCCCATCCATGTTTAAAACCCACGGACCGATACTGATATATATATATATATATATATATATATATATATATATATATATATATATATACATATATTTATATATATATATATATATATATATATATATATATATATATATATATATATATATATATATGGTTTCTGATTTGTTTCAAGACTTCATGATCAGAAAATCTCAAATTGAACTTCTGATAAATCACCCTATTACATATATTTATTTCGATGCCACAGGTAGCGTAGTCAGGAAACCAAAATACCATTTACACATTTTTTTTCTCGAATGCTGTATTATGCATGCGTCATCAAAACAAAAAATGTCATAATACCAAATGCAAAAATGGTTTGTTTTCATCATGATGTTGCCATGGACCGGCAACGGTCTAAGTGTGCGTTAGCAGCCACTCTAACCTAACCTAACATGACGTTGTAGCAATGTCAATGTTTTTACAGTGTTTTAAACAAGAACTTAACAATATTCCGAAAGCTAAAGTTCCAAAACATTTTGTGGTTGACTGGTCTTGGGCACTTATAAGCTCAGTGCTTAATGTTTTTAATTTAATATCGGTTCACGATTATTTAAATTTTATGAATCAGACACTATTAAAACAGATAGAAGCAAGTTCAAATATATATTTCGTATCGATATGTTATTCGCATATGATAAATATTTTATGTGTGCAAATTAAAAAAAAAATCCAAATGCTTCAAAAGAGCAAAAAATCTATTACTTGATATATTCGGAGGAATTATTAACTGCGCAACCATAACCGAAATAGATATTTTATTCGAATTATTCGTAAATATATTTTGTTCTCAGGTAATTGATAAAAACGCCGAAAAAAGTTTTAATAATTTTAAAAATATGATTAATAGTTTATATAATGACAACCAAATCCATACAAAAGAAATGAACGGACAAGAAATGAAGAAAATCAACAAGCCGAGGAGGATGATTATCAGAAATTGTATTTCAAAGGAGACTATACCCTAAGTCCATTCTATAACAAAATATAATGAAATGATTTCCATTATGGAAAATATTCAAAGAAGTGGCAAACGTAATCTTTTTTGGATTTATTGTTTTAAAGAGCTGAATATTAAAAATGCAATCTTAAAAATAAAACCACTAGACCAACAGGAAATAAGAAGCATAATAACAACAGGTCTCGTCAAATGGAATCAAAGTGAACCCAAACAAACAAAATCCCGCAAGTACAAAATCCCGTTATCCCGAGAAAATCCCGCAATTAATTTTACAAATTGTAGTAATTTTACTTGGAATTGTAGTGGCTAACGGCTTCGGTAACTTCACGGGCATGTGGGAGGTCGCTGCGCTCCACTCCTCCAAAGGGCTTTAGATTTCCAGTTCGGGGGACATAGGAGCCGGGATAAGCAAACATGTCGCAGTGCGTGCCGCACGTAGGAGCGGTTTACATATAAACTATTAAAGACACTTTCGCTGTTTTGTTCATTCGATATTTCGTTTTTATAAAAATTAAAATTAAGACGAAGAAAACGAAAATGACGTGTGAATTTTTTTCAATTGCTTAAAACAAATATGAATGTTTTATTTATACCACGAAAATTTTATTGCTAATAAGATTGTTTGTGTTCAAGGGTTGTATATTAATACCTTAGATTAACTATAGATAGAACAACAAAATATTTGTTTTAAGTACTTTTATTATTCCACTGTTAATATACATCGAACAATAGAAAGAAATAATGAGATAACAATATTTAAAATTTCATAAAAAATATAGTGGAGTACAAATAATAACTTTATAGCAAAAATATAATTCCGCTTACATTTTGTAGTGCCACTGTTGCAACCGCATGTAAAACACAAAATATCTAAACAAATTATTGCATATAAATCCAAATATTTTCAATTAAAACGATTACTAAGAATGTTGGCACATAAATTATATTAAATATTTATAAATTAAATATTATTTTGTATAACCATTAAGAAAGAAAATAATTCCACTGTTAAAGCAGAGCAAATAAAATAATTTATTCACATGGTCAAAAACTTACTTATCATACGAAACTTACTCGTTTTTGAATGAATTTAATTTTTCACGCAATGAAACACTACACTTTGTTGTTGTACATAAAATACATCACTTTACTATAATTTTTACTTTGTTTTATGATAAGCTTTTGATTAATCTTTTTATTAAATTAAAGAAAACTTTAAAATGAGTTAAATTGCCCGTTAATGATCCCATCGTTGCATCTCATCTAATTAAATGTCTATGTCCTTCTCGTTGTTTTTGAATGCTTCACTTTGTATTTTCGTTTTGTATGGATTTTTGGTTTGGTATTCTATCTATAGGTAATCTAAAATTAAAACAGAGTAAAATATTGTTATGATTTAGCCGAGTGTTTATTCTAATAATTATTATTAATAATCTAATAATAATTAATCATGAATTCGTTTGACTATATCCCAACGTGACTGAATTGATAAGTTTTGTTCCGGCATTTCACTAACTTGCGGGACATTTCTATCGATTAGCAGGTGTGTGGGAGTGAGATAATCTACTTCGTCGGAGTTAGATGAACTGATCGGTCTGGAATTAAATTTTCATTACTAGCGTTGTGAATTCCTCTAACGTAAGTATCGCCTCTTCGATGGATCGTTATGGGTCTTGGTAGACTCAACGGCACTCTCCCATAATCCGCCTTGATGAGGAGCTGCCGGTGGTATAAATCTCCACTCTATTTTTTGTTTCGAAAGATGACTAACAATTTCATTTGAGTGGTGATGTAGGAAGTTGTAAACCGACTGTAAAAGATAACTTGCGCCAATGAAGTTCGTACCGTTGTCGCAATAAATCGTATTACATAATCCACAGCGACTCGTTTTAAACTTGAAACGTTTTAAACTTCCGATAAATGATTCTGTAGTCAAGTTCGTTCATACAGACTTCGATGTGTATTGCGTGTGTGCAGAAGCAAACGCATATGCATAAATATGCCTTACTGGAAACTGCTCCTCGTCTTCGAATTGCGTGTACTTGGAAAGGACCGCAGAAGTCTACGCCTACTGCGAAAAATGGAAAGCCTGGTTGGACTCGGACTTGAGGTAGTTGTCCCATAAGTTGTTTGGTCATCTTCGGTCGCTGCTTTGAGCATCTGATACATTGTCGAAATACCCTGTTTGCGACTCTTAGTACCCAGTAGTTTTGACAAACTAGAATCGTCAACAAATTGGTACCAGCATGTTGATTTTCGTTGTGAATGTGCCTAGTAATTAACGTTGACAGTCGGCTCTGGCTTGATATGATAGCGGGATGCTTAGTATGATACGGTAAAGCTGAATTCTCCAATCTTCCGCCAACCCAACACGCATGATTTGGGTATCATCAAGGAAGGGATTTATTGTTCGTAATTTGCTTTGTGTTGCTATTGGCTTATTTTTAAGGAGAGCAGCATATTCTTCCGGAAATCAAGTAGTTGTGCCTTTCGAACTAGGTAGCATTTGGTTGGCTACCTCAATTTCCGATCTTGTCAGTGTTCTGGATTTGGCCTTCGCTTTCGATGATCTGCAATTAGTAAGAAACCGGAGAACATAAGCGAGTATTATCTGTAATTTATTAAAGCTTAAAATTTTATTGATCAGATCGTATACTATATCTGCGTCGCTCTTGCTGCGTATTGCACTGTGAAATGCTAATGAGGTACTACTTTCTTCTGTAGTTGTATGAGGGTTATCCGATTGTTTTGGCCATCTTGCTCTGTCTTCACGCAGCCACTGAGGTCCGTTCCACCAATATTCGTATCTTGCTATTTCATGATACGATTAGATGGAACGTGTCTCAACATGCTTCTGTTGTGCTCGTTTATTATTTCTGTCATGCGGTTGGCTACGAATGTAGTCCATCGTCGTGGTTGATCAGACAGCCAATCTAAGACGATCTTAGAATCTGTCCATAATGTTATTTGAGAGATTTTGAGATTCAAAATACTGAGTGCTCGTTTGGTAACTCGGCTTAATAGTACTGCTCCTATAAGTTTTACTCTGGGCAGGCTCACCTGCTTTAGAGGAGCTACCTTTGATTTTGAACAAATTAAGTGTGAATGAACTCCATCTGAGCTTTCTGTGATCGCATATAGTACCGCTGCGTAGGCCCATTTGCTCGCATCACAAAACCCGTGATTGCGGACTGTAGTGGTGGTACCCATCCACCTCAGAATCTCAATCTTAGAATTGCTACATAGTTCGCTTCTTAATTTGACCCATTTTTATGTCAGTTGGCAGCTCTTCATTCCACTCTAGCTTTAACAGCCAAAGTTTCTGGAACAAGATTTTAACCCGGATTACTATCGGAGAAATCAATCCTAACGGGACAAATATGCGGCTTGCTTAAGACAATAGGTTTCTTTTTGTGTAGTTCTTTAGAGTATTTATTTTGGTTTGAAAAATGGATCGATCGGATGATTGCCATGCTATCCCAAGTAACTTAATAAATTGCTCGTGCTCTGATAGCTTTTTAATGTCACCACTATTAATCTGATTGGTTTGATTTATGATCGAGTTATGATTGGAGAAAAGTTTCCTCAAATTGAATTCACCACTCTGCATGATTCTCACTATGCTATGCTTCAAATCTTGTAGCTGTGATAATGTTGCAGCACCTGTCATTAAGTCGTCGACGTATAGTTCAACTAAACATGGTGGGCATAAACGATGCGGATGTCGTGCCGTATGTCACTGTATTTGACACATATGGTTTCATACATTGTTGCACATCTCGCCATAATATAATTTGGTGCTTCCTGTTTTCGTCGTGCATGAGAATCTGTCGATACATTTTCTCCAAGCCTCTAACAAGTACGTAACGATGCTGTCGAAATCTTAAAAGAATTTCTAATAAATTTGCTTGTACGGTAGGTCCTATCATCAGCTTCTCGTCCAAAGAGCAACATCCTCCGCATTTCGCAGACGTATCAAATATTACGCGTAGCTTAGTTGTGAGACTGCTATCCTTTCGTACTACATGGTGGGGTAGAATGTACATTTTACGTAAGTCTCGCTCATTTATATCGAATTTAGTCATATGGCCTAGTTCCTGATATTTTCCCATAAAGTCCGTATATAGTCTCGTATATAGTCTTTGAAATTCTGAGTCGCTCCGAAATCTTTTTTCCATGGCCAATAATCTTGATAGTGCTATTTCATAAGTTTGATTCAGTTTTTCCTCCATCTTGTTTTCTTTAAATGGTAGTCTGCCATCACTGTTTCTGGATGTTGTAGTTTGAAAGAATTGCTCGCAAGATTGTTCTTCTTCCGTGTACCTCGTATTTGTATCTGCAGAGAACTCTTTGATTTTTTAGAATCTTCGAAGTGTTTTGTCTATATTAATTTGCGTGGTTAATGAATGATCTAATTGGTTCTGCTGTCGATCCATCATAAATACCACCAATTATTCAGCCTTACTTCGTATTCTGCGCCATCAGATTGCTTGTTCCTATTCTCTGGATGCCATCGTCGAACAGATTGAAGATAATATTAGCATTTAGCAGAATATCGATTGTAGCTGTCTTATTAAAGTAATGGTCTGCCAATTCGCTTAATGCTATGGTTGATAAGTGATTGATATTGATTGTGCGTCATGGAAGAGGTGATGTGATTTTCGAAATTATAAATGCATTTATCAATTCCACTGGTTTGTCGCAGAATCCTGATGTAAATCGAATTTTGGCTATTCCATGTGATTTACCAGCGCCCGTCTGTCCGATTCTGGTTATAATTGTCCTTCCGTTGACGCGTCGTAAGCCCAATTTTTGTACAAAAGCTTCAGTTACAAAAGAGGCTTGTGAAGCTGTGTCTAATAAAGCTCTGCAAGGTCGGCGGGTGCCATTGATATCGATTGCATAAATCATCGCCGTTGGTAATATGTTTAATTCTTGTATACCCTTTTCTTTAACGGCATGGTTATGCTGAGTACAATTTGATAAGGTTTCTGCTTGGTTAGTGCGTGATTCATGAATTGCTGTGGCACTTGATATATTCCCATCAGTATCTCAATAACGTATTATGTCTTCGTGAGCATAGGCGGCATTTACTTCGAGACTTGCAGTCATACGCGGTGTGATTGAATTGAAGCAGTTGAAACATCTTTTATTCTTGCTCAATAGTATCTTTCGGTCGTCTGCTGACAGTTTCTAGAACTTATCACACTCAATCAATTTATGATCTTTAATATTACATGTGACGCACACCCATTTAGTAAACGTCGCCAATGTCCTTTTCGGATGAGTATGTGTGTTTGATCTCGCTGGCCGTACTTGGTCACATCTGAGAGATTCGAGGGGGTCTATTCGCTTATTGAGAAACTCGAACAGCATTTTCAATGTCGGATACTCATGCTCTGTAGTATCCTGGGCCCATTGGTTTCTTGTATCATCGTCTAACTTTTTCACTATTATATATATGAGCAAAGGATCTCTTGACTCCGTCTACTCGCTCAATGCTCTTAAGCCTCGTATCACCTCATCGGAAGTATCTAGAATTTTTCTTAAATTATCGGAACTAGCTGCCTAAACGTTGGGCTGTTCAATGAATTTGCGAATGAACTAATTAATGGTGTGTCGTTTCCGATTGTATCTTTGTGCTAATTTTTGCAGTGCCTCGTGGTAATTCGCCTCGGTGATCTTATAATGCCTGACGAGTGAGTATGCTTCACCCTTGAGTAGGCCGACCAAGTATTGGAACTTTTGGACAGTTGGTATAGTTTCATTTTCATGAATGCTTGATGCGAATATGTCAAAGAAACTCTGCCACTCAGTATAGTCTCCGTCGAAATGTGGAATCCGCAATTTTGCTAGCTTTACCGTTGGTGCGGCGCTTCCAATTGTGGCGTTCATTGAGCTTTCACCAGGATTTATGGTTTCTTGAAGGCTTCTTAACCGTACGATTTCGTTAATCTTCGCCGCTTCAGTAAAATATAATTCTTCGGCTCCGAATAAGCGAGATTCTTCCTCAGAGTTAATTACGAACATGTCCGCTTCGATTCATCCGAATTTGGCGAGTAAACCATGCGCTCGATTTGCTCTCAATCGCAATTCATATAGGCTTTCAGTGGACGTAACCGTTAGCTTCTTAGTGAATTTAGCTTGTCTTGATAAAGCCAACTCGTACGAATTAAGCTGTTTTCTCAAGCCATCCATCACGGTGAAATTGTAACACTGATCACTAGTTGTTATGATATCACTCAATTCACTTCCGTTCATAATATCAGACCGAGTTATCTGGACTGGACGTGCTCTATGTAATATTCCACTATATTCTGGAGCCGAAATGTTGAAATTGGTTTACAAAAAATTGCTTACTACACTACGCGGTATAGCATCCAACTCGAAGGACCATGTGCGAATTCCAATCGCCGTTTCAGTAATGAAATAGAGAAATAAAAAAAATAATAAAAACCGCGGTCAGTGATGATTTTCTTTATTGTTGTGGTCTCGTTGACTTCAAAAATAAAAAAAATGATTCGACAGACAAAACAAGATGACCAGAAACCATAAATTCAATAGATTCTAATCAGACCAGATATTTGGTAATTGGAATCCAATTGAATATTTGGTTTCGCCCTAATGTAGGTTGTTAAATCTTATGTGACTTTTACTAGTGTTGGAGTTTCTGAACACCTAACGTAAATTAAAACATAAGGATAACACTCTGCAATAAAATTTATTAACTTATGGCTCAGGAATCTGAAACAATTAATTTAATTAATATTGGTATGATAAATCAAATACCAGCCAATCATTACGATAATGTTACCATAATTCTGGAACATGCTCATAAGAGAATCAAAATATACATGTGAAAACACTCCAAAAATATGCAGCAATTATGCAAATTAAATCACAGCACTGAAGGTTGTTAGGATTGAAAGTTAGTCACAGAAACGACTAGAGTGACAATCCGCAGCAGAACCATTTTACTATTACATAATTAATAAAATAATATTATTTATTAGTAAAATCTATATCAGTTTTGCCTTTACGATCTAATACTGCTAGACATTGATAATTATTGAAATTTGGATAGGTAAGAATATTTCTAATTTCATGATATGTATTTGTGTCACCTCAACAGTTCAAACTAAAGTATTTAGATTAAATGCCCTGGGTTCTAAAGTATTTAGATTAAATACCCAATGTCCAACATTGAAGGGCACAGAGTCGAAGGATTCTGCTGGCAAATGAAGTAACATCCATCATCCTATATGGAGCGATGCGATGGATATTAAATCGTATAGAAACAAGTTGCAATCGGTTTACAGCCTGTAGGTGCTTTAAGAGTGATATGTGTCTTTCGCACAATATTCGATGATGCGATACTTGTTATTACAGGGATGATCCCCATCGAACTACTTGCAAAGGAAAGAAGAAATGGTACCTACACCGAGAACAACTAGGAAGTAGAGCATCAGTACACCTTGCAACAGTGGCTGAATGGCAAAGGCGCTGTGATATCTCGGAAAAAGGCCGATGGCCTAATCGTATGACTCCATTCATCGATAAGTGGATAAATAGGCGACATGGCGAAGTTAATTACTACCTGACACTGACACAGTTCCTAAGTGGGCATGGCTGTTTTGGTGCATACCTTTACAGATATAAACATGCCGACACTCCAGAATGTCGTGCTTGCAAAGAAACACAAGAAGATGTGGAACATATTTCGGAGAAACACAAGAAGATGTGGAACATATTATATAGTCGGAGAGAACTCTCGGATGTCCTTGGGCAGCGACCAACACCCGACAAAATAATTAAACTTATGATTGGGTCTGAAGAAAAATGGAATGCTGTGACTCACACGGATTATATATGTATTTATATATTTTCATCATTCCAACGTTTTACCATTTTTAGAAGCATCAATATATGTATAATATTTTTTATTAATAAAAAAATATAAGAAATCAACGAATTCCATTATAATATAATAAATAAATTCAATTTATCAAACTAACATACAAAAATAATTTTTTTTACGAATCAATATATTTTATATTTATTTTCTGTAAAAAAATCGTCATCTGTAAAAAATTTCGTCATCTTTAAAACAAAAATCGTCATACATAACCATATTTTTCTATTTCATCTGCACTCTTCAAAATGCAAAATGATTTTTTTTTGCTTTTTGTATGTATTAGTGCGAAACTCACTTGAGTCAAAAATATTTTTGTCGAAAGGTGTGCGTAGGGAAATCCCCACTCCAAAATTAGTTTATAGACAAAAGAAGTAAGAGACAAGGAAAAAAACAGTTTTAGTCAGATGCAAGAGTGCCAGTGTAAAATGGCACATTTATATTAACACTTCACTTATACACTGTTTGAACCTATTTTTACAATTTTTAACAAGTAAAGCACCTATTTTTAATTTTTATTTTGCACTACAGAAAGAAAGATATGGTCTTTCTAGTTTTAGTCGAGAAACGAATCCCCATCACATTAGTGACAATACTGACAACCTAAACAAATTTTTGTTTTAGACAACTTGAAATCAAAATTGTATGCGTATCTACCAATTGGTCTCCCGACTGCAAAATAATTTTTGATGAATCCAATAGCATATCCTTAAATAGAAGAAATACATATATTTTGCGAAATGCTCAATCAATGCATACAAAAAAAAAATTTAACTTAAAATTTCCTTTATTGGATAAAACGAGACCAAATAAGCCACATCCAACACTTGTCGACCTTCCAATTCGTTGCCATTTTGATCTTTTAGACTCATGAACAACTTATAGAAAATCCACTGTTTTCGACAAAATTTTATGGTTTAAAGGATACATTATTAAGCAAAATTGATATATTTGGGCTACCCAAAGAGGTTCAAGGGTTACTATTACATCCAAACAAAACAATTGTTTGTTTTAGTTTATGGGCTGGTGAATCCATCGATCCACATTTTTTCAAAAATTAGTCGCAACGTTACTTTGCAAATAGAAGCTCGAACAATTCGGTAAACAATTGATTTCACGTTTCGGGCCATTGAATTGACTATCTAGATCATGTGAATCACATCTTTAGGTTTTTTTTGGGGCTACGTGTAAGTGGATAATTCGGTTACGATTGAGGAATTAGAAGTCAAAATTACTTGTGTCATTGGGTAAATACCAATCGAAATGCTCGAACGCGTCATCGAAAATTGGAACTATAGAATGGAGTTTAGCCGCAGTCACGGTCAACATTAAAAAGAAATAATCTTTATAAAATAATGTAAGGAAGCTTATTTTTTATGATAGTAAAGATTACTCGATAATTTATTCTATGTTTGTAAAAGTACAAATGACTCACCTATTATTTGTAAGAAAAAAAATTATTTGCAAATTGCGTTATTAAGTTGATCATTATTTGACTATATTACTGAAAAAGATCGTGCAGGAGTGTTGTGTTGATCTTCATACCAAGTAGACGTGTTTTTTTGCGCTCGGTTTTTGTTTATATTAAATTAAATGAACTAAATGCGTTGGTTGTGTGTGTGTCATGTGTGATGTTAAAACCTGATGGCAGATAACTATCATTATTATATTATAATATATTATTATATTTATATTATGTTATTATTAATATTATATAATATTTTTATATAACATTAAGTTTGGTTCTTGCTTTTTATATATTATACAACATAACGTATAATATTTGTGTTTGTGTCTTATATACAACATTTTTATATCACATCATCTCAATATTCTGTTGAAAACGATCGCTTTGTCTCATTTGGTTACCCCATTCAATGATTCGCTCTTTATATAATTCTAAATTTCTAACTAAATAAACGTTATATACTTCCCTTTCTTTTAGACGATTTTTCATGTTTGGTTTTATGTATGTATCATGGCATACTAGTAGAAGAGATTTTAGATATTTTTTAATTTAACGCGATCACCGCCATTGTCCAATGGCGATAATTGGCAATTATATATGTACATTCAATGTAATTTGAGAAGAAGTATTCGTTTAGATGTTGAAAACGCCAATAGACACATTACAGTATACATTTCAATGTCCTTATTATATTATGTAAATAACACGTTTTTCGTTTAGTTCATCAAAATTATCTTTCAATACGAAAAAGAATTTCTTGTTTATTTCAAAATCTGTTTTATTTTATATTTTGTGCAGGTGTTTTACATATTTATCGGTAGTCGGTACATACAGTAAAACCTTCCATATTGCTGGTTCTAGCTATTCAATGGTTTCACACATAATGCTTTAATTTTTGAATTCTATACGAAACTTAAATTGGGATATCTGTAAGACTATTGCGATGTTTGATGTGGTGCAATTTGTATTAATGGTAGAAGGGGTTGAAGATTGTTTTAATACGATCACTACCATTATACGATCATTATATTGACGATAATAATTATATATATGGTCATTAGACATTTCTTATTGATTGATGACATTTTAACTGGCTAATATGTTTAAGTTCGTCAATAAACTAAATAACTTTATATTGTCAATAAACTCTAATATATGGCATATGTCCTTTTGTATATACACTTCATCATCTTTGTTTTATTATTCTATGAATAATATTTTATTGTAATAATTTCATTTATTTACATACTTAAAGGTGTAAATGGATAGGATTTCTTGAGTGACATGCTTAAGATTGGATGGGTATTACTTGGTCGGTGGTCTTGACCAGTGGGTTTGTTTACTTTAGTAAGCTACCACTTTACACATTTTTTTAAATGACCTGAAATTTTTGGAGCTCTGTTGAGTGTCCTCCATGATTGTGGTAACGTACCTAAGATTACCGTGGTTGGTTAGCTAGTGCTTCTTCTATCATATCATATCATTTTAGATGGGGTTAATTGAGAAGATAATGAATCATAAAGTTAGAAAAAATAATATTGGATATTGAAGCAATAGCTGATAATGTTGTTTGTAGCAGATGTATACTTCAGAGGGGAATTTGTATAAGAGGAATATATCGATAATTTATTTGAAATTTTGTTTAATATTATTTAAGATTTTTTGAAACATAATAGAGAACTAAAAGGATAGTTGCTGGATGGTGTCTACGATCAAACGATTCTCTTGCTTAAAGAATAGTACAATTACTATATCAATAAATATATTAAATCATTTGAATCGTTCACCATAGTAGCAACTGTTCAGATAAGGACCATAACAGTGTAATAATGAACTACTCATATAACTAATAATGACGCATAGGTAGCTAATAATGACAACAATATACCGATTTATTTATAATTTGACACGAGTACATAATTGAGCTTAAATAGATCATCATAATATATATTGCTGTCATGTCATTAAGACGTAACAAGCCTCGCATAACTGGTGGTGGGATGGAAATAGGGATTACAATATCTAACAGCATATGATGAGATGACCCAAATAAATGCTCCAGTAATAACTGTTGTAGACATTTACATATATATGATGAACCTAGAACATTCCTATCCTATCCAACTAACAATAATTAACAAAACTAACAAATTTAAATACAAATGTGAAAATGATTATACTAGCAATATATTATAATTTACTAATACATAATGTAGTTAGCAGTGACAAGTGCAGTGTATTGTCATCATAGTCGTTTTTGTGATTAATATTCCTTTTCCTAAACCTTACATGTTGAGATGCAGGCAGGTCCTGGGCCCGCATAATTTTGGAATAAATAATTCTCAGATGTCTATTTAGAACTCTGCTGAATATACTCCAGGATTATGGTAACATACCTAGGATCACCGTAACTGTTTGGCTTGTACTTCTCCTATCATATCATATCATATCATTACTGGAAAAGATCGTGCAGAGTTTCAGATCTCGTACAATAAAAGATGTCAAATTATTGAATAATGTTATACATTTTCAAATCTTCCTCGCTCATGTTTTTAACTCAATAAACAGCACTATACGTATTTATTTTTTTTAAATTAGCCGCTGGTCAAAGAGTGATGATAACAGTCGTTCTAATTTACGACTGTATAATAAACTATATATTAGAATGAGATTGTAAACTGTTATCATGATTTGCCAATCATAATAATATTTTACAATCTCAAGAAAAATATCATAAAAATAAATAATAATATACATATCATATATAAGCCGTTTTTATTATATTTTTTTTCGGATATTTATTACCCGATAAAATGCGTACAAAAGTCGATCTAATGTGAAAATTGCTGCGCGTTGTAGCTGAAAGGGCACGTGAAGGTCGCAATGAATCAATTCGTCGGTTCCTCAAGCTCACATGGGTGTGTCATATAGCACATTGTGGCGTATTTTGAAAATAGTACTTGGTTTGAAGGCATACAAAATACAGCTTGTTCAAGAATTGAACCTTGTTGACCTTCCTTGGCCTCATCGATTTGGTTTATGGATGAATTTGATACATAAATCAAATTCAGAGGAAATAAATTGTCACATGTACGTTAAATGTTTGTTAAATATTTTTGTCATTATATAGTAATGTTATTTACAAAATTAATCTGCTTTAAAATAATATAAATTGGTCATTATAAATGATAAAGAATTTTTTTTAAAAAAAAAAGGTATGTATTTGCTAGTAAATTTTGGTAAAAATATTCGCACATTGTCACAGTACGTTATTTGGAATGCGTGATATACAGGGTGCGGAAAAAGTTCCGCTACCATTTTAATTGCGCGCCATCTTGGTTATGTGACATTAAGCACAGTTTTGCTTTAACCATTGTGTTGTGTAGAGGTCATAATTTTATAATGAATAAATATATGCCACAAGAACGAGCAGAAATAGTGGCAATATTTATTGAAAATAATCGTTCCATTATTGCCACTCAGCGGAAATTGCGTCAAAAATATTCTAATCGTCCAGTGCCTCACAAAACCACAATTTATCGGTTACATGCGAATTTTAGACAGTAACAGTATGGTACGACAGCATACAGACCTTGTTCTGGAAGTGTTGTTATCGTAATTATTTGTCCAGTTTATCGTAAAATAAATTAATTTTTATAAAAGAAAAAAAAATTAACTCTCTTTGAAACTCTCAACATTAGATGTCATTAGATCTTCATTTAATGATCGAATTTACTTCTCTCTTTTTCAACTTTGAACAGGAAGACAACGGAGATCTCGTGGTGCTGAAAACGTGGCTCTGGTGCGTGATATTGTTGCAAAGTCTCCAGAAAATCAATTCGGAGACGTGGTTCTCAGTTACTCATTTCTGAACGCAGTGTAAGGCGAATTTTGAAAACTGATTTGAAGATATTGAGTGATCCTGATTAACGAGTTGAGTACAGTAATGCAATCCTACGGTTGTCTGGTGAAATTGAAGATTTTTCGTCTAAATTAATAATGAGCGATGAAGCCTATTTAAATCTCAGTGGTCACGTCAATAAACAGAACAGTCGGTTTTGGGGAACACAGAATCTTCAATTAATTCATCAAACATCATTGCATCCACTTAAAACCACTGTATGGTGTGGTACTCATGCTGGCTGGAAACATAATTGGTCCCTATTTCTTTGAAAATGACCAAGGTATTGAAGTTCGGTACCAAGACATGATTCGAAATTTCTTGTGGCTGAAATGGAAGAGCATGATGAGGCACAGCACACATAGATCGTTAAACAATTCAATTATTGAATGAGGTTTTTCCACAAAAACTAATTGTGCTGTTAAATGCAAAAATCTGGCTGGCCATGCTTGCGATTTAGCAAGGCCAGTCAGATCTCCAGATTTAACAGCACCAAATTTTTTCTTATGGGGTTTTTTAAACCAAACGATTTTACATGTTAAAGACAATATTCGTCACGAAATTGAAGAAATTTAGCCTGAGATGTTGCAGGATGTCATGAAAAATGCCTTAAAACGAGCTGAAAGTTACATAGTGAATCGTGGTCATCATTTAGCCAATTTAATTTTCCAATCATAACGAAAACAAAATGTAAAGTCCAAATAAACTTTTTATGAAAACCAAACCTACTTATCTTTTCTTTCAGCAAAGTTATAGGCGAATAAATTTTTACCTATACTTTGTCATCTTATCTTATCTATGTATTTCTAATTGATTTATTTTAGCTAAAATATTTTTTTTTGTTTTACACAACAATTTTATTATTTTTATTATTCGTGTAAAAAAATCGATCATTTAGTATAAAAGATCAGTATAAAATCCATCCATCATTCAGTATAAAATATATTCTTATCCATAACGCAGTAATAATGGCAGAGGTATGTTTAGTGAAAACTTTTAGTTTATTATTGTAAATATAAATAATTAAATAATTTTGCCATATTATATGGTCTTATTTGCATACGAGATAAAGTGTTATTAAAAGTGTTTGATAAGTGCTACACAATAATATTTTATAGAATTTTGAAATTTCCATGATTAAAATTAATACGATTTTAAAATCATTATTGATAAGTTTTTAATATGATTATTGATTTGAATAGACAATAGCGAAGTTTAAAATCAGTTTAAGTCCCTAAAAGAACAAGATCTGAGTTGTTTTCTATGAACGAGTAGAATAAGTGCTCTAGTGCATAAGACAATTTCCAGAAATATAATTTCACGGTTATTACTAATTACTCAGTCTTAGTCATTTTGCTTTGATAACAAACTATATAATATATAATGTATGTGTATGTGGAATTTCAAATGGAAAATTAATGGATACTAAATAACAAATATATATAGAAAATAATTTCATTTTAATCCACGACTTCTTATTCCCTTTGTATCCTCGACTCAACACTTTATAAAAAAAAATAATTCATACCCTACACGTTCTCTGTTGACATTACCATACGCCTGGGATGGTCCACCCATTTCTCGGTAAAGCCCGTAGTGAATTTCAACCTTTTCAACACAGTCGTTTCTTGTTAGTTTAACTTAAGACCCTTAGCCAAATTGGGTACGTTTGATTACGATACGACGAAATCTCGTTCCTCATATACGACTGATGATTTCTTTTTATTTTTGTTATAAGTTCTTTTATATTCGTCCTGGATATTCAAGATTTGTTCCTTGACTAACGCGCTTACATAGTTTGGCTGCCCTAAGAAATTGGAAAATCTCTCTTCTTCCAATAATTTCGTTATTTCAAGATCTTCTATCCGTCTCATTGGTTTTCCAATTAAATGCTTCGATAGTAGGTACTATTCAAACAGCTTTGTACGTTACTGACATCTTTATACAACTTCGCGAGTGCCTAGTTAAAACATTAATTATCGTCTTGAGAATATTATCACCTGTCCGTTATTTCCAAAGACTTTCGTCGTTATCAAATGCAGTTTAATGTTTTGACAATAATTTGTAAAATCACCAAATTTAAAACAAGATCCTTGATCACTTATTATTCTTTCTGGATTACCAAAATCCTTTTGTTAAAATTACAGCTCAAAACATCCAAATGACTTAATTTGATTCCATTGCGATGTTCAATCTCATAAGTATACTCCTCATCTAATAACGCCATTTCGTGCCAGAGAAAGTATAGCTCGCATCCGTATGTATAGTTTAGTTTCCGCAGCTTGTATATATACATACAACACTGGACCTTGACAAACTTCTTTTTATCGTTTCAAAAGCAAACTTTTGTCTGGATCAAACACAAATGTCACATTTTTTTTAAACAATTCACTCAACGGTCTTGCTTTTATAAATATTCAAGATTTAACTTTCTCATACAACCCGTAAATCCTAAGTAACTCTGAATCGGTTTATTGGTGTGCGGCTCTGGAAAATGTTCAACAGCCTTCACTTTCGTATTCGACGGCTTTATATTACCATTCTATTCTCAATTATGTGACCCAAATAATCTACTGACCATACCACGAATTTACATTTTGTCCAAATTATTTGAAATCCGAACTCTTTGGCCTGCTTTATAATTTGTCTCAACTTCAGCTCAGCTATACATTATAGGTTGTGGCTTAAATTATAATATCGTCCGTATATAATACAATGCCTCCACTTTCCAGAAAAGGTCGAAAAACATAAACAACATGTCTCATAAAAATCGCAGAACTTATACACAATCCATAAGGAACTTTTAAAAATTCATACTGGCTGTTATGCGACACAAACCGATCAGGTGGCGCAGTGGTTCCGTCTTCCATGTCAGTACTATAGGCTGACATGGAGCTATGTAATGCGCAGATGGTTCTACGAAAACTGGGACCTATAGCCGTACATAGAGTACTATCACAACGGACCATCGCCGGTCTAAGTGTGCGATAGCAGCCACAATAACCTAACCTAACCTATGCGACACAAACGAAGTGTACTTCTTTCTACTGATAAAAATGCGTTTTTTGACCAATGTGCTAAACACGTCTAAATCGTCTTCAATAATTCAACCATAGTACAACTAATCATTACTTGCTTTCCCATCTACCAGCCGTTGTTATCCGCTTGTAGTTCGGTTCTTATCTTTGATAAATTCTCTATTGTTAATTTAGCAACGATAAGGCCCAAACTACTAGCGGGTACTAGCGGTTGGTAAATTAGAAAGCGACTATTATGTTAGCCCTGATTTCGTAATTGTTTCAAACAAGTGAAACTCTATTTATAAAAAGGAAAACGATCCACGGTAAAAACGGAAAGCTGAAATGGACAACCACCGAAAAACGTAAAACCTGTCATTGAGAAAATGGAAACATAACAATTTACGTGTCATAATTTTGTAGTAATACCGAAAGTAGTTTCAAAAAGGATTTTCTGTCTGCCAAAGAGCAAGCTTTTAAGGGATAAAAATTCCACACACGGAAGGATCACCATTGCAAAATTTCGGTTGATGTTACTTTGAAATAATTAACTTTTAGATAATCAAAATAAAACAATGATTTCTTGTTTTTTTTCGTTCCAGAATGTAATAAAGATGATTCGCTATTTATGCATCTGCCCCGAATACAACAAGGCGCAGATTGAAAGTGTATTAAAAGAAAAATATTTGATTTCAAACAATGATGGAAAAAAATTATTTCGGATGTTTGTCATGAAAAGCGAACCAAAACCAACACCATATGTTATTGAATTATTGGATTTACATGAATTGTGTCAGGGTATGTTAGACAGGCTACTAACGAAATCTGAAAATGAAGAAAGTAAAAATAAAAGTTCGGATTCGAAAGTCGATTTAAAACCTCATTTGAAGGCTGTTCTAGAGGAATGTTTCAAAATTATAGTAGAAGATCCTTTGTATTTTAACTTTAAAAAAGATCTAACACATTTCTATGAAAAAGTTTATAAAAAAAAATAAGATCTAACAGATTTCTATGAAAAATTTTAAGAGGTTAAGATGTGTAATTTTGTTTAATAAAACTGTTTAATCACAGATTTGAGCATAAATATAAATAAAAGCTTACCATTGCTTGAGGAATAACTCATGGTTTGAACATAAATAATGCTTATAATTTTTTTACGGTTTTTACAGACTATTGTTGGCCCGTATCGTGTCAACAATCTGACTCCATCGGTTTCGACCACGAGCCAGCGCTTCATTCTGTTCATATCTGTTTGGTATTCCTAAATATTCAAGCGCATGTCATAGTCTCTCGATTGATCGAGATATAGTTGCTTGAAATCTATATAGGAACACCTGGTGTACAGCGCAAGATGTTTCGTAATACTTAGAAACAATCATCCGAAGCGAAAAAACTTGATCAGTGACTGACCGATTTGGACAGAATCCTCCTTCATAGACACCGATAATATCCTCCGCCAGAAGAGTAATTCTTCCCATAAGATAATGTATAACAGTAACTTGAATGCTGTGCAAATGAGAGCTATACCTCGATAAGCGTTCATCCTTCTTGAATATTTAAAATAACGCGGCTACTTTCCATTCTATAGGCAAAGCTTCATTTCGCGATTCCAATCGAACAAGGTTTCTCATATAGGGTCGATCCTCCAGAGGCCAGAAAGATGTTCACGTCATGTATCGATGTTGATTGAGGTCATAAAGTATGGTGCAATTCGATGATTCCTGCAAAGAAACCACTGAGTTGTTGTACTCTTAAGACCTTAGCTTTCCACCATTCGCGTTACTTCTATCTACAAATACGTTTGGTTGTCCTCCTAGCAAAAACTGCTTTATGTTTTCCTTCTACTGTAAACCGAGTCTGCGCTTCATTGTGGGCTGTACTTTGATGCTCAACAGCACGACGAAACTCCTCACCAAACTCATGATTGGGCGTATTTTTCACTATACCTAGAATGTGATGGGCAACATGAACAACCAACGGTTTCAATACTTCGACACTGCGTTTATTTCTTCAGATTGGTAATAAGTTCTCAAAATGCTATTGCTGACAAGATCTTGATATTTTTGTTAAGTTTTTTCATTTATCAGACCTTCACAGGAGATTGTATATTCCCCTGTTCGCCCTGACTTGTACGAAAATTTCCATTGTGTAGCTTTGCACTTTACAGTGACAACCCAAGCCCACTATTTGGAAATCAACATATGGTCAATTTGGTCTCGCGATGTTTTACTCGGATTCCAAATGGATGTTATTATAAGGAAAGAATGTACTTTTCACTTTGAAATCATAAACGATTGCAAAGTACATCATTCTTTCCCCATATTCGGTCGCAGTTTCGTGTCTGGAGTACGAACCTATATTGTTACATAAGTCAGTCTGTTTTCTACTAGCTCTAGCATTAAAATCACCATTCACTCATCTGACATCGTGCTCAGGTATAGAGCTCATCAAACTATCCAAATAATTGTCAAATAAGTCTTTATCTTGGGGTTGGCTTACATCAGTGGGCCAATGTATATAGAGAATTAACAGGTTGGCTAATCGAATGTGCAAGAGAAGCTCGTAATATTTTTAACATTTGTTGTTATTTACAGATGCGGGTCGTCAGCCCAGCGATCCAACAAGATTTAGTCGCCTTCTACGACAAGCTCTGGATATTGTATGAATCTTGGTGGTATTGTATGAATCTTTCGATGTCTCGTTCGAAATATTTACGAAACATGGATGGACCTACTCACAGGTTGCCAAATTAGGTATTTCATACTGTTCATCATTACATTATGAAATCTAGAGTGTTCTATTCTTAGAAACGTAAACAGTTCACGTTAGCGTGAAGTTTATGACAATTGACAAAATGTGTATGTATGTAGTAGTAAAAGTGTAGGAATACAGTAAAACCTTACAACAGTAATAAACACATTAATTAAAAAATGTTATACTATTTTAACTTTTATATTGAATTGTATGATAGTAACATATCTAAAAATGTGATAACAAATAATAATATAATATAAATATAATCTGCAAAAAATTGAGAGTGTGAGATTTCGAAATTCAAAAAGTGTTACACTTTTATTGTGTAGGCCAATCTTTGACGGCCAATAACAGGCATTTCTGGATATGTCTAAGTGAATCTGAGTATTCCACCATATAGGTGGATGTCAACTGGACACTTTGAACTATTTATGATATCAGCGCGACCCTCAAGGGGTGAGATATAGAAAATATAAAAATGTTACACTTTTATTGTGTAGGCCAATCTTTGACGGCCAATGACAGGCATTTCTAGAGATGTCTAAGTGAATCTGAGTATTCCACCATATAGGTTGATGTCAACTGGACACTTTGAACTATTCATGATATCAGCGCGACCCTCAAGGGGTGAGATATAGAAAATATAAAAAATGTTACACTTTTATTGTGTAGGCCAAACCGCCCAGGTGGCGCAGTGGTTAAAGCTGCGGCAGTTGGAGCGGGAGGTACCGGGTTCGAATCCGATTCGAGGCAGGATGCAAAATGGGTTTTTCACCTTCGATCGTTTGGGCGGTGCGATCGGTGGTGAAAAATAAACATAATCTGGATCCTCTGTCGTGTTTAGAATCCTTGGGCCGACCCATCTTCCATGTCAGTACTATAGGACTGACATGGAGCTATGCAATGCGCAGATGGCTCTTCGGAAAGACTCGGACCTATAGCCGTATAGAGTGGTATCACAACGGATCAAATTTGGTCTAAGTGTGCGATAGCAGCCACATCAACTTAACTTTTTTTTTTATTGTGTAGGCCAATCTTTGACGGCCAATGACAGGCATTTCTAGAGATGTCTAAGTGAATCTGAGTATTCCACCATATAGGTTGATGTCAACTGGACACTTTGAACTATTCATGATATCAGCGCGATCCTCAAGGGGTGAGATATAGAAAATATAAAAAATGTTACACTTTTATTGTGTAGGCCAATCTTTGATGGCCAATAACAGGCATTTCTAGAGATGTCTAAGTGAATCTGAGTATTCCACCATATAGGTTGATGTCAACTGGACACTTTGAACTATTCATGATATCAGCGCGACCCTCAAGGGGTGAGATATAGAAAATATAAAAAATGTTACACTTTTATTGTGTAGGCCAATCTTTGACGGCCAATGACAGGCATTTCTAGAGATGTCTAAGTGAATCTGAGTATTCCACCATATAGGTTGATGTCAACTGGACACTTTGAACTATTCATGATATCAGCGCGACCCTCAAGGGGTGAGATATAGAAAATATAAAAAATGTTACACTTTTATTGTGTAGGCCAATCTTTGACGGCCAATGACAGGCATTTCTAGAGATGTCTAAGTGAATCTGAGTATTCCACCATATAGGTGGATGTCAACTGGACACTTTGAACTATTTATGATATCAGCGCGACCCTCAAGGGGTGAGATATAGAAAATATAAAAATGTTACACTTTTATTGTGTAGGCCAATCTTTGACGGCCAATGACAGGCATTTCTAGAGATGTCTAAGTGAATCTGAGTATTCCACCATATAGGTTGATGTCAACTGGACACTTTGAACTATTCATGATATCAGCGCGACCCTCAAGAGGTGAGATATAGAAAATATAAAAAATGTTACACTTTTATTGTGTAGGCCAAACCGCCCAGGTGGCGCAGTGGTTAAAGCTGCGGCAGTTGGAGCGGGAGGTACCGGGTTCGAATCCGATTCGAGGCAGGATGCAAAATGGGTTTTTCACCTTCGATCGTTTGGGCGGTGCGATCGGTGGTGAAAAATAAACATAATCTGGATCCTCTGTCGTGTTTAGAATCCTTGGGCCGACCCATCTTCCATGTCAGTACTATAGGACTGACATGGAGCTATGCAATGCGCAGATGGCTCTACGGAAAGACTCGGACCTATAGCCGTATAGAGTGGTATCACAACGGATCAAATTTGGTCTAAGTGTGCGATAGCAGCCACATCAACTTAACTTTTTTTTTTATTGTGTAGGCCAATCTTTGACGGCCAATGACAGGCATTTCTAGAGATGTCTAAGTGAATCTGAGTATTCCACCATATAGGTTGATGTCAACTGGACACTTTGAACTATTCATGATATCAGCGCGATCCTCAAGGGGTGAGATATAGAAAATATAAAAAATGTTACACTTTTATTGTGTAGGCCAATCTTTGATGGCCAATAACAGGCATTTCTAGAGATGTCTAAGTGAATCTGAGTATTCCACCATATAGGTTGATGTCAACTGGACACTTTGAACTATTCATGATATCAGCGCGACCCTCAAGGGGTGAGATATAGAAAATATAAAAAATGTTACACTTTTATTGTGTAGGCCAATCTTTGACGGCCAATGACAGGCATTTCTAGAGATGTCTAAGTGAATCTGAGTATTCCACCATATAGGTTGATGTCAACTGGACACTTTGAACTATTCATGATATCAGCGCGACCCTCAAGGGGTGAGATATAGAAAATATAAAAAATGTTACACTTTTATTGTGTAGGCCAATCTTTGACGGCCAATGACAGGCATTTCTAGAGATGTCTAAGTGAATCTGAGTATTCCACCATATAGGTGGATGTCAACTGGACACTTTGAACTATTTATGATATCAGCGCGACCCTCAAGGGGTGAGATATAGAAAATATAAAAATGTTACACTTTTATTGTGTAGGCCAATCTTTGACGGCCAATGACAGGCATTTCTAGAGATGTCTAAGTGAATCTGAGTATTCCACCATATAGGTTGATGTCAACTGGACACTTTGAACTATTCATGATATCAGCGCGACCCTCAAGGGGTGAGATATAGAAAATATAAAAAATGTTACACTTTTATTGTGTAGGCCAATCTTTGACGGCCAATGACAGGCATTTCTAGAGATGTCTAAGTGAATCTGAGTATTCCACCATATAGGTTGATGTCAACTGGACACTTTGAACTATTCATGATATCAGCGCGACCCTCAAGGGGTGAGATATAGAAAATATAAAAAATGTTACACTTTTATTGTGTAGGCCAATCTTTGACAGCCAATGACAGGCATTTCTAGAGATGTCTAAGTGAATCTGAGTATTCCACCATATAGGTGGATCTCAACTGGACACTTTGAACTATTCATGATATCAGCGCGACCCTCAAGGGGTGAGAGATATTGAATTTTTAAAATGTGTTACGTTTGTGTGGTCGTTATGTTAGTAACATTTATTATGCTCATGTAAATTTTGTTGATCCTATGCACAAATTTTATTTAAATATATTTAACATATTAAAATAAATTTTGTGTTTAGGATTTATTTGGAGAAAAAGCTTGTTAAATAATTTTTTTATTTAAATTCAATGTAAAACAACGTAACTGGATTAACTCTATTTTCTGGTTTGGTTTCATAAATTTCATCAGCTAAGTCATCATGTATTTGCCATGACCCGGATTTTCTTTTTATGTAAGCAATATAATGTCCTGGAGAGCTATTAGTCATCCCTCGTTTATAGTGCACTAAGGCAACCAATTATAATTTTACTGCCCCCAAGTTTAATTCTGGCGAAATTTCATCTATCTTGATATTATAGAATACATTTGGATTTAATGGCTGTACGTCTAATACCACAAAACCGGTTTGGGGTTTAATAATTATTTCCTCGGGATGATCGATATACTCGTTACAATTCCGGCATGTAGATCCACCAAATTTAAAGGAACTACCAATATCCTTCAAGTTTCTTTCTTTAAAATTTATATAATCTATAGGCAAATAAAAATTATCGGTCTCATGTTGGAAAAAACAAACTGGGCACTTAAAATCTAGCTTTATACTACGTTTCATAAAAAATTCGATATATTTTGATATATTACAAACACAGTTAAGATCAATTTTTTTAGTAGAGCTTAATACATTAAAACAATTTAGTAATAAGGTACTACGTTTCATATTTGTTGCAAGAGTAGCCCCATATATACCGAAATGATGTATAAAATGGAAATATTCTAATTGGTTATCTAGTTTTAAAGTAATTTCTTGATAATCCATTGCTACAGTACATATTATCTGGGATAACGAATCAAATCCACATGTTGAATGTACATTTATTTCAACTTGACCCTCGCTGATATATGAAAACCCATTTGTTAAAAGGCGTTCGATGTCTTGTGGGATTTTGGGAACTTGAGAGTCGATTTCAGATGAAATATTAAAAAATCTCTTGGAGGAATACCTCTTAATGACACGTTTGCCGATATGTTTGGATGAGTTATACACCCGTAGTTTTTTGTTCCACTTTTCCTCATTTTATATGTTATCTGGCTCCTCGTCAGAATCATTTGATAAAAGCAGTTTTCGTTTTAATAATTTTGGCGTAGGCTTAAGAGCTTGGGAAACCGCTATGGAATTAATTAAAAGCTCATTTTTGCGCTTTAATAATGCCACAAACCTCCCGACTCTGAGAAACTTCTTTTCTATATATATATTTTTTACGTGACTGAACCACAACTCTGCATTAGCATTTGACAATCGACCATCTATTTTTAAAATTTTTGAGTAGCATGTACTCCACAATGGAAGGTAGGCAAAATACTTTTTTATAGTAAATAAAACAAATTCTTGACAGTAAAATGTGTTTTCCATCAAATCTCTTTCCTCATTTTCATCTTAAACTGTTTGATATATACTTAAACATTTTTTGAAGTAAGGGCTGGCAGAGTAGTAATTTTTGGTATTATCAGAAGTATTTTCTTCATAATCATCTGAATGAGTGGTTTTGGTTGTGATGTTGACACTTTCGTGACTGTAAATATACTGCATAAACTTTTTAAATTGTTGAAATGCCCGCTCTACAGCTTCTGTTCTATATTTGTTAGTACAAATAATACAATAAAGTTCAAATAAGGTAAATACTTCATCTATTGTATCACAGTTCAGTATTACACAAAATATATCTAAAATAAAATTTTTTAAATTAGAAGTGACATTTGGAATTTTCTTTTTGATTTGAATGGCTATTATATTGATAAAATGTGTACAACATACGAAAACTGACACAACCCTTTTGGTTGGGTCGTTTTGAGATTGCAGCGAATTATAAGTGTGTTCAATATATTCTACCACACTCATTTTGTTAAAAATATAAAGAATGGCTTGAATATAAGCCCAAGTCCAATCTACAACGTACACTAATGGAAATAATAGTTTCGGGATCAGTGCCATTTCCGATTTAAATTTCATTAAAAATAATGATAATGTCGTGGTATCATGTTTGCTTGAAATTAATTCAGCAACAGGTACAATTGTTGTACCTACTTTCACAACGCAAGCGTAATATAAAATTTTCTTACAGCTATGTTCTGGATGACATTTTGGGTTTCTCACGACACTGCCCGTAGCATCCAAATACATAATTAAAGATGTGTAATTTACAAGAAGCTCTAGTTGACATTTTCTTATTAATGTAATCATTAAAGGTAGTGAAACAGAATTTATGTACTGGTTCTCAGCTTCTAGTTGTTCCATATCCCATCGGCGAATCACATCATAAATATCACAGTCTAGAATTAAATCATCTTTTTTTAAAACTTCTGATCTTATTTTTCTCAAAACTTCATTAGTAGTTAATTGCATGGTATTTCCACTTTTAATTAAATCTAAATCAGAATTAGATCTCATTTCTAAGCTCATATTATGAGCACTAATATATTTTAATTTATCTTTTAAAATAGTTCGTCGCTTTCCTCGAACTTGTTCAAAAACTTTTTTTCCTTCATGAATCAAACATTGATCCCCAGATAAGAACAAAGACATTTTATTTTTACTATCAATGATAAATTTAAATCGTTGATCATGATTTGAATATTTACAACGACCATATGCAATTATATTTATTTGGTACTTATTTCTTCGAATGGTATCAAATGAAACAACACAGGAGTGTTTATATGAAATCAATGCATTTGAAATCGCAATTCTAATTTCTTCTTTCGAATTTAGTAACATATTCGATTTAAGACCAATTTCTGCTTCGAACTTCCATTTTATTGAATTACTGATTGCATTCAAATTCGGAATATGGTTTGTATTATATTGTGATTGATTGTCATACCCCTCAATTTCAAAGAAAATATTATCATCACTTTCAAAAGTGCAATTTTGTACTTTGTCTGCGTTAGGTACAACAATCAAAATACTATTTGTATCAATACTACGTTGAACTACAGTATTTACTTGTTTCAGTATTACTGATTTACTGCTAAAAGTAGTTTCATCGAAACCGATATTACTTTCTGTCACCTTTTTATATTTATTATTTGGTAATTTAGCCTTTCCAAAATTTTTCTTCCAAATCAAACAAATATTGATCCGGTTTTTCAAAGAATTTTGTACTTTTAATTTGCCACAAATACTTTTCATTTCCAAACTGTCGCCACTCGTCAGTTTATCTCCTTTAAAA